>JAGVSP010000482.1:0-128369 GCA_022494985.1 Micrasema minimum | reverse complement strand
AACGTAGAGGGTGGGAGGCTTGCCTGATTGGCTCCACAACCTCAGACGCTCACCTGCATAGCTCAATCAGTTAGCAAAAGACTCACGAAAATTTATAAAAGTAAGCAAGGATTGAAATACCACAGAGTTCCAGAATATAAATAAAAACAAAGCTATAGAAATTCAATGTGTGTAATTAAAATATAAGTATGTTTACAAGGTTAAGAAGATGGTGCGAGGCACGGTAAGTATATAGGTTATATATTTTGACAAGATATAACAAAGATATAATTGCAAATATAGGTTGAAAACTTAAGTAAATGAATCCATCCATCAAATCATTCATACTGGAATTTACAATTAAAAAGTTCTACGTCGAAGATTAAAGAAAAAAAACAGGCTAGTGTTGAGATGAACGAAGTGATTTGGAGGTTAAGAATTTAATTTTATGTAGAGGTGAAATTTTGAAGAGAGGTGAAGAATCCATGTATCGTCATTGTGCAGTGTCCACATCAGGACCTGCACGAGGTGAAGCTTTGTTAATTAGTCCTTTGAGGCATCAAATTGTAAATATATCCTCACACGTGGTCCAGAATTTCACGCGTGAGCGATGACGGATATGGGATAATATCTGCGTTCCGTGATGTACCGGTCAGCGTGTGACACTCGGTAACTAGCTGATAACTAAGACACGGATCAGTGTCTAGGCCATTTTTAATTTATAATATTCTAATATTATGTCAGGAGTAAGGAAGTATAAAAAAAAGCTCAGAACGAGATTTCACTTACCATAGAGCAGATTCTGTGGTAATGAAATAAGGTAGAATAACGGGGTCAAAAGTTAAATTGCTATTTTTTTATCAGTTAAAGGGAAGTCAGGAATGTCATTCTTACGAGAGGCGGGAGAATAACATGACACTACTTCAAGATTAGTGGAGTAATTTCTTTGCTTTTGGTTTTCCTGGTGTAGATGTGATTACACGCAAAAGGTCCTTCGAGTTCACATATACATTTGTGTTCTTGTAATAAATTTATTTATAAGGCCATAATTGTTCCGTTTTCGCTATCCACTCTACACCAATGTAGGGAACTTAGAAGCCCGTACAGTATTTATGTTCTTAGCTTCAATTCAGCACTAAATTTTCAATTCACACCTTTATCTTAAATCTTCTCATTTTTATAAGATGTTTTGTTTTTGAATTATAGGAAAAAAATCCTTTCAGCAAAAATACGCTTTTCAAGATGGGAATATAGAACCTTAAGAGGGTACGTCGCTGCCTCGTGACTTCGGCCGCTTTTCAATACAATCATAGTTCTTGATTTTCATCCTGGAAATTAGCACAAGAGCAATGATTTTTCCCCAAGTTACGTGTTTTTGTTTTATTCTTATTTATTTATTTTATTGCCTCATCTTTTTATGTTTTATTGAATTATTAAAGAGAATTAATAAATTATTTAAAAAAATTAGACACTACGAACACTTTTTTAGTCGATATCTAAAACACGTAAAAAAATTATTGATCTAGTGCTAAATTCCAGGGAGAAAATCTAGGAATGCGATTCTATGGAAAACGCCAAATATACCTATTGCTGGTCAGAAAGTACCTCAGTGTTACAGTAGTGTCTTCGACTTTGAGTTTAATAATTCCCAGATCGAAGCTATGTATGTGACGGTAACGAGTCTAATGATATCTAGATTTTAAAGTACAAACCACTTAAGCTTTATTGATACTAAAATTTAAACATTTAAACGTGTATCATAATATTCCAAACTTTCTGTTTTAAAAAAATTACGATTCGATTTGCTAAAAAAAAAATTGAAACGCCAGCCACAGCCATAGAAAACTAAATATTGATTTTTATTTTGAACCAAATCCTCAGTATTATGAAAATCAAATAAAGACATGAAAAAGATAGTTAGAATCTTACTCACTTTTTGCACTGAGTTAGAGCTTGAATTAAAAGCCCTAAATAATAATCCAGGCCATCCAGAAAGAAATATGTTACTTGATCATTCGCTAAGAATTCTTTATGTATTGAAAAACAACATAGTTTCTTATGAGTGCTCACTTTTCATCTTTGTCTCTAAATATGTCATAAGTGAGTTAGTATCTATACTTTAAAACAATCTTAAATAGAAATTAATTAGGCTGAGATAAACATTATCAACAAAATTAAGAAAAGTCTCTTACGGTGGTTCGGTCATGCAGAGCAAATGGATGATGAAAGAACGGCTAAAATAATATATGATGCGAGCGTGCCTGGATGTACATATTTATATATGTTTTGAAATTGGGCATGTGCGAAGTCAAAATAAGCGGCGTGCGTGCATGAGAAGATGTATGAATATGAAGGAAGCAAGAAATGTATGCCAGGGCAGAGTGGTGTGGCGTTCCTTTGCTCTCTGTCTACCCCTTCCGGGAAACGGCGTTATGGTTAGTTAGTTTCGTTAGTTGGAATTGACATGCATTAAATTATTGAACTAAATTGATCATAATGGTATAAATACCGGAGGGATACAATAATAACATTCTTGGTACCTATGGGCAATTAGTAGGCGAACCATTGCATTGGCGTTGGCATAGGCCAAATTAGTAAATCCATGTCAATTTGGTCATTACAGCAGACGTAGACATATATATTATAAGATTTATTATCTTTTATACAAAAATACGAATAAAACAACTATTGTACCTGCATCCCTAAGCGTATTATGACGTTCAACTAACAAAACGTACCTACGAATTATATAAATACGCATGATATTCTCAATGATAGAAAAAAAAAAAAAAATTGATATCCAGTAACTTAAATTATCATTGTTTTTTTTTTAACTCTATAAAATAACAGATCATGTAATAGAATAAACATTTTTTAATCTTATTGGTTACCCTAAGTACCTAATTCAAAATTAAAGTAGTTTGAAAAGCCATTTCTAAATAGTGAAAATGCCCGTGTTATATTTTGATTATTTACGGATGGTTTGGCCATTATTGATACTCTCTGGTGATAGGTAGTTCGAATTCCTTCCGAAATTTATTCACTACCTCCACCCATCCTATTCCGATTTGTCACTTGTTTTCCAACTCCAATTCAGTCTCAAAAAACCGCTCAGCGCAGCAACATTACTCTGACCTCGCAACATCCATCTTTCTCGTGAACTCCAATACCTGATCTTCCTTCGTTCTTTCCATCAAATTCCCCTCGTCATACTCGCTCCATCTCCAAGCTTCCAGAAACCAATTCCCGAAACCCCCCTCGGTGAAAGTGAGTAAAAGTGTGCTGTGCCCCCTCGGTTTGTGTCCCGCCGCGCCAGTTTGACGTGGTGCTTCCAGAGTATTCCAGGATACTTCGCCCTTCCTGGTGGTCCTTTATCGTCATTTCCCGCCCTTGTTGAGTCCAGCTCTGGTAAGTCCTTTTTCCATTTTCCGATCCTCGTTCGGACGAAGTTACCAAAAAATGCGCATCGTGGCGGAGCCAACGGAGATATGAATTTTTTTGTGAGGTTTTGCAACGCGGGTTTCATCACCGCAAAGCGAGGGCTAAATGGCAATTTTCTTGTATATACAATGGTAATTGTTGATTTTTACATCTACGGGACGCGGACGGGCAAGACGCACATGAACTGACTGCCAAGTGTTTAGATTGGAGGCAGTTCATGAAAAACATATGCTTCATACAGATTAATGGTAGATAGGTATAGGTTGTCATCATCATTATCATACCATATCCGATCCCTATGTGGACCATATCCGCTCCCTGCGTGGAGCATATGGAATCCACAAATTGCCTCCAAGCCAAGCGATCAGCCGCCAGCTCCCGTGTCCTCCCAAGTCAAGTCCACGTCCTGCAGCTCTGACGCAAACTGCCGACGAATTGTCAACAGTGGACGACCAGGACGCCGAGAAACTAACCGAACCAAACCGAAAGCCTTGTAAAATAGGCAAGCATGGTTAAGGCTCTCGGGAGGCATACGTAGTATATGGCCTAGCCAGCCGAAACGCCTTCGCCTAATGACAGTAGATACCAAGGGTTGCTGTGTCCGTTGCCTCACCTCTGTGTTCCTTACAAAGTCAAACCACCGCACACCTAAAACTCTTCTAAGACACCTATTCTCAAAACTCAGAAGTCTGCTGTCTTGGGCCCTGGTTAAGTGTCACGATTTGCAGCCATAGAGGAGAACAGGTGTGATGCAGGAGTTATAAAGGTGGCATTTTGTTTTAACCGAGTAGATATCCGATCTCCAGACAGCTTTCATACTGTTGAAGCCCGCTACTCCAAGCCGCACTCCCAGTTCTTTCTGAACTCTGCCGTTTTCTGTCATGTACGCTAATATAGGTTGTAGGTACTATGACAATATTGATAATATCTAATAAAGTAATATGTTGTTTTTCAATAGATTTTCAACCATTATTAATGATATATTTTATACTTATCCATGTTTACTTTTTACTACAACTTAAAATTTACCAGAAAATAATAATTTTCCAGTCCACAGGTGTGTTGAGCACTTAAAACTTGTTGGTTTAGTAAGATATCATAATGGAGGTAATGGCTTTTACTTGTTAATGGCAAAAATTAAACAAACGAGAAAATAAAGTAAAGATAGCAAAACGTGCCTAAAAGATTTTCACATAAAATTTCTGGAATTAAGCCTTTGCGTTCTAAAAAGTCAAATGTAACGCTGAGTTTCATTGCGTTCTATAATTAAATTTGGGCGTAATATTTTACGACCAATCACGCCATGAGAAAATGAAATAAAAATATCACGATGTTATAGGCTAAATATGCTTTTTATTAAATCGTTTATTTTATCATTATGTTGTAATCAAGAATTAGTTATTTTCTAAAATTTGAAATTCTGGAATTTAGTAGAAATCATTTTATGTTTACTGCTCCCGTTTACGTTTATTAAACAAGATTTTAATGAAGCTGGAGGGTTGTTAATATAATGTACATTAATAATGTTAAAAATTATTATTTTGATATATTATACAGAAAAACATATTTTTTAAACAAACTAACTAACCATCACGCAATTTCCCTGAAGGGGTAGGCAGAGAGGATAGAAACGCCACACCACTCTGTCCTGGCACACTTCTCTTGCTTCCTCAACATTCATACATCTTCCCATGCACGCACGTCGATTATTCCGACTTCTTACATGCCCACTTTCAAGCACTCGTTTTACTTGATCATGCCATGTCTTTCTCGGCCTTCCTCGATTTCTACATCCAGGCACAGTCGCATCATATATTTTTTTAGCTGTTTTTTCATCATCCATTCGCTCTACATGACCGAACCATCGTAAAAGACTTTTCTTAATTTTGTCGATAATGCTTATCTCAGCCTTGCACTCTGCTCTAATTTCGACATTTGTACACCTATCACACATAGTCTTACTAAACATTCGCCTTAAATATCGCATTTCAACTGCATTCAATCTACTTTCATCCTTCTTTTTCCAACACCACGCTTCACTACCATTCATAAGGGTTGGTACCAGAACTCCATTATGAACTGCCAATTTAGCCTCTTTTGATAAGCACTTATTAGATACGACCCAGATGTTTTAAAGATTTGATATATTATAATAAAATCTTGGTACGGAAAAATAGAATTCATTGAAATGCGGTCGAGTAAATATTTTTAGTATTTACGATCTATACCTTATTGTGCAATATGAATTTTGAGCCTCTTCACTAGGTCCTAAAAAATGTGTTTCAAATAGTATTTTTAAGAAAGTGGAAACGACTCGCATTTGTTATATAGGAATCAAATCGTGGCGGTGCGGTGTGTGGATTCGATTTGAATCTTATCAGACTCATAAGTCCGCGTTGATAGCTGGGCCTCTACCCAACTGCAACTGCATGAGTTCTAGTTGTTTTCTTCGAGTTCTAAGTTGTAATAGTTTTATATACTCTAAGTTAATTGCTTCGTAGAATATTGTATTATAAATATGTATTTCCTTGAATAGTACCGGTGAAAGTCGGCTGTATGAAAACTATGAAATTTAATTAAAACTTTCATTACCAACTACGTCGTGTTGAGCGGGAAACTTACTCGAAATACGGCCGCCATTGTTGCGGATATTATTATGTTTCCTACAAAATATCAAATCCTTTAGTATTCCAACTAAATAGACCATTCAGCCTCACAATATTTTACCCACTTACCTTCATTTTCCCTTCGGCTGTCCCTTTGTAATATATTTGCACTCTGCTTTGCTTCTGTTTAATAAGTGATATATATTTAAATATGAAGGGTTTCACTTAATGTATTTTTATAAATGCAATATTGACAAATATTTACGAGTAAACCCCATTATAATATTTTAAGTTATGATATATTTTTACTTCTTCTTCTTCTTTCGCTACGTTCGCTCCTATGTGGAGCATGTGGACATCACTAGATCCCTCCAGGAGACCCTGTCACCAGCCAGCTCTCTCGCTTTCTCCCACGTCAGGCCCGCATCCATCAGCTCCGCCGAATACAACCGTAGGATGGTCATCGACGGTCTGCCAGGACGGCGGGATCCTGCAGGCGTAAAGAAGAGGCAGCTCACGTTCAGGCTCTCCCGAGGCATCCGGAGTACATGCCCAAGCCAGGTCCATCGCCGCATCTTCTCGACTCCAGTTATTGGAGGTGGCTGCGTCCGTTTCCTAACTTCAGCGTTGGTTATGAAGTCAACCCACTTATGCCTAGAATCCTTCTCAGACACTTATTCTCAAAGCTCATCATGCGAGCATTCTGAGCTTTTGTGAGGTGCCAGGATTCGCATCCATAAAGGAGCACCGGCACAAAAGAGGAATTAAGGAGTCGGCATTTTGTTTTGACCGAGTATAAACTGGAATTCCAGACAGCACGCATCGTGTTGAAGGTTGCTCCAGCAATTCCTAGACGGATTGCGAGTTCCTATTTATACTCGTCATCAATAATAAGCACTTTTAGAAAGCTTATCAACCTAACTAGGTACCTGAGTAGAATACGTGTCTTTCTACGTTTAGTTATGCCTAATTTAAGCGGAGTACAGTTCTAAGCATGGTCTAGAAGTACGGTGGTTCGGCATAAATAAGTTTAAAAGTAATCTTGTACTTCTCATCAGTCTTCCACGCTTCTCGATGTTTACTCCCATTAAGGGAAGACACGACATGAAAAACTTTACCTTACTTCCAGAAGGTACTTTTGCCCAGGGCTGCTAAACATTAATGAATTGAAATATAACCCAATACTTAGTTACTTAAACAAACTTAAAAACATTTTAGTAATACTTTTCAGAAGTGTAATTATATAATATATTTTGTATACTTTTATAAAAGTGCTAAGCCTGTTGACCAATTTAGTTGGGGTTTATTTTTTAGAATATTCTAAAGTGTTAAAAATTAAAATTCGATTTTAAAAGAAGTCGAGGATATTTTATTATGTTGCAGCTGTTTTTTCGTGTTGGGGGACATTTTCAGGGCACAAAATATAAAAAAAAAGATTATTTTATCAATTCGAGTTTCAAACTAAGTTTTGCATTCTGGATCTGTGAAAATCCATTATTTGCTACCAAATATTAGCCGACTTGAAGAGACTTCAACAACATTTTTAAATTTTACAAATATAAATTTAATATAATTTTGATGAGAAGAATGTAAACTATAATAGTGTGTTGAAATTAACAACAATATTTTATACTTTTAGGACTTAGTAGAACTCTTTCACGATAAACCGTATCAAGGACGTTGAACACATTGAAAAACATATAATATTTGATTCTTCATCTTCAAAAGTTGAACATAATTGGGTAAGAATCTCACATAATCATAAAGGTCCAAAATGCACATGTTCTGAAACTATTCTGAACTGTTGCAAAATACGGTTTCAAGGCTTGTCTCAAAGGTTGAGTTGAGTGCTTGTGTAGGCCACCCTGAAAATATGAGATTTGTGTTAAGCCTGATTTAGATACAGACGAGAACCGCATCCGTTACGGCACTAACACTTGCACATGGGACAATATACATATATTACCATACAAGTACAATGTAACTTTATATATGTATGTGTTTAGTATAAAGCCTATTACTGCGCGGTTCGGTCACCTATTATAGTGGCATTTTTTTTATAAATATGTAAAGAAATACTTTCTTCAGCGCCATCTGTGGAGTGGGTGATTATGTGCAGGGCCACTGCTTTACCAACAGATGGAAGTCAACATGGTTGGTAAAGCAGTGAGCTGTAATCTGTTACTACAGAGATGGAATAATAGTGTAGTTAGTGAAAATTGGTTGATTAATAATTAAGACTAAAATAATTATAGTTAAAGACTTTTAATATCGTTTCTTTGTTTTTTAGGTGATTTATAATTTATTTATCTTAAATTGTTTGTTATTATGCATGAGAAATTAAATAAAAAAACTTTGTTTTTCAGAGAAACCATATTGTCTTATAAATAAAAAATAGTAAAATTTATTCTAGTGTTTGGGTTAAATACCTAACACTCCAAAATGACCCTTCGTTTCATATAGATACAAATTTGCAAAAAAAAACATTAACCTTTTGAAAATTTGATTAAAACACTTTTTAATCCCGTATCTTATATTATTATTATTATTATGGATAATTTATATAGCGCCATTTTCGTACAAATATACCTCAAGGGCGCTTCATATATTAAATTTAACGGCTCGGGAAATTTAAAGTGAGTGAAAACTCAATTTCTGAGTAGAAAATACCATTATCAAAATTAATCTAAAGATTTAGAGATCATATAGCCAGTAATTTGTCTACAAGTTTTTGTATACGTTCAAAAATGTTATTAAATACATATAAATGTTATTAAATACTTATAAATATATTTAAGCGTAATTTTTATGCTTACTGATCTAAAGTCAAGTATCGCGCTTAGAGTTTTTTCCTATCTTACGATCTCGTGTCTACGTGTTGTATGTAAACTTTAAGGCTAACTGCAACGGGCATTAGGCTAACGGAGACCCTACGTTAGCTACGCCGGAGCAATCCACTTAACCTGCCGAGCTACGACACCTCTACGCAGAACAATTTCATTTAAATAGAAGGAATATGGGATCTGCATTTTATCTCTCGTATTTTCTAGACTTACATTACGCAGAGTGAAAACGTATGAATGCACGTTGAATAAACTTACGTAGGAAATGCCAGTAATATTGTATTTGCGGGCTCTTTTATATAGAGCGTAATTTGTTTTTTCCCTTAGTATTTAAAAGTAAACATTAAAATATACTCGTAAGTAAAATTGAGATATTATATGAGTTGCTTATTGATATTATATGAGTACCAACCCTTATGTATGGTAGTGAAGCGTGGTGTTGGAAAAAGAAGGATGAAAGTAGACTGAATGCTGTTGAAATGCGATCTATGTATGGTAAGACTATGTATGATAGAGGTACAAATGTCAAAATAAGAGCAGAGTGCAAGACTGAGATAAGCATTATCGACTAAATTAAGAAAGGCTTTTTACGATGGTTTTGTCATGTGGAGCGAATGAGTGATGAAAAGAACGGCTAAAAGAAGTTTAAATGCAAGTGTGCCTGGATGTAGAAGCCGCGGAAGGCCGAGAAAGACACGGCATGACCAAGTATGTATGTAGTATATAAGACATGTGAAAAGTCGGAATAATCGGCGTATGTGCATGAGAAGATGTATGAATGTAGAGGAAGCAAAGGAAGTCTGTCAGGACAGAGTGGTATGGCGTTCTATCCTTTTCTGCCTACCCTTACGGGGAAAATGGCATGATGGTTAGTTAGTTAGTTAGTTATATGAGTTGCTAATTCCTAAAGTCTTGTCCATATACATAGCTTCGTTTTGAGATATTCACAAAAACATGAAAAGACCTCTGGTTTGTTACTAAACTTATACTAACTATACTGGTTTATAAAAACAGTTTTTTGAAGATTATCAAAGCGCTTTCTTTTGTAAATAAGCAAGAGCTTTGCATTTTACCTACATCATTTAAAAAATATATGTATAGCAAACTACCTCTCTAAACACGAGCTTTTACTTAATAGGAGAAGTGAAACCAGCGTTATTTGAAATAATTTGTAAAATTTTTACGAATATTTTACATGTATGTTATTGTTTCTGTAATAAAACATAATTTGAAATTGGATCCAATAAATATGGGTGGGTTTTACCAGGAGTTTTACCAATTTATATGTACATGCTTCTTTCTGGCGGAGTTAACTCCAACAGCCTTTTTTCACAAAGTATCAGATTTCTAGCGTTCCGATAACTATGGAACGCGGACCTGAGTTGGGAAAACATATTTGATGTGAAATGATAAAATTATTGTTTTTGTACAGTTAGAAACATTTAAAATTATGACGGAATTCAAAATATTATAATACTTAGGAATAATTTAATTTTTACTATTATTTTCTAAGCATTTAAAACGAAATATCAGGTGAAGTAAATCTTCATTTTATACTTTTGTAAAAACTTAGTTCATGTCTTTTGTTTAAATATTTTTTTAAGATTGCTCTCTCAAAATCTTTTTTTTCAATAATTTACGCCAGAAAGCATTTTTTTGAATAATATTAAACAAAGCCTACCGTTAATTTTTTCTTGGAGTTTTTGGCATTTACCGTTTTCAGATGAAATGTTAGACACAAAAATTTTTTTTTTTAGAAATTCACTCACATTTGGAAAAACTGTTTTGAAATGTAAGTGAATGAATTTTTTCCATCTCCGGAGGATTTTATGCGGAAGGTGATTTTTTATTAAAATGTTAAAATAAACAGAATTTTTAATGGGTAAATCCGAAAAACTGTTGTATTTTTTATACACTAATGTCGTAATCAAAGATGTTTGGTTTTCTCGGTCTTAGGATTATGTTGTAATGACGTGTTTCCACACATATTTTGCTTACTTAATTGCTTATTTTGCTTATCTTATAGTACCTAGTTTTATTATTTAAATAGCCTTATTTACTTACACGGATACGTAAGCGTAATCTTCTTCACCAAGCACAAGAGCTTTTCTTTTTAATTGGTGAGGTATAGCGTTTATTGTTAATATTGAACGTATAATTACTGTCATAAGTTTTTGTAATAGTTGTTTATTAAAATACGTAATTTTTTTAAAGCATTTAAAAAAATATCCGTGACGTGACGTTTCAGAACAGTGAACTCAAAATTTATGGTAAAAATAAAAAAATTTAAAAAAATTCATCTCGGATGACACTGAAGGCTACGTAACAAGAAAGGTAGATGTGGCATCTGGTTACGGATATTGTGTTTTGACCTTAAGGCTATATGTTGCCAATGTTTCAAAGCGCATTACAATGTCTATAATCGGGTACTGCTATTTGCTCCAAAACTATCACGAATCAGTCCAGATGATGAAAACTGCAATTTGCTCTAAAACGTTGGCAGATCAAGGCCTCAGAACAGGGTGTAACAACCCAGAAAAAGAAAAACAGAAAAGAATTTTTTTACGTTAGTGTCGTGGGTTTCTTTGAATCTATGTATAGATGGTTTTAAAAATGCTTAAAGAAAAACAGTTCTTTCTTTTATTAATATGGAACTCAAATAGTCGCATAATTTTAAATGATTTCAACGGAAAAATCAAATGAATATATTATTACGCAGCTTCGTACACCCGCAGCACGCGTTACCAGACTGAGTTACTGCTTGAGACTGTTAAATAATATAATAGTAGGTACGTTCTGGGTTAGATTGTTCATGTTTACATACAGGGTGGCCCGTTCATAGTTTTAGTGAAAATCAAATGAATATGAGTATTACTCAAAGCAACTGAATTGAGTTACTGCAGGACTAGGTATCAGTGCACATAAATGCAAATGGAAGCGAAGCATAGAGCTGGGAAAAAAAAGCACGAAAGTAGATTGAATGCTTTTGAAATGCGATCTCTCAACGTGAATTCGAATGTGTGGTATAACCATGTATGATAGATGTACTAATCAATTGTTATGAAACCATAATTGTGATTTTTAAATTGCGAACAGAGCAGTAAATAAATAGAAATGTAATAGATATTATTGATATCTCAACAGAGACAGAGAAACTCTGGAAACGAATGTGGGTTATCTAGGCGTTTACAGGGCTTATGAACTGTCATTGGCTGGGTTAAGTGGCCACTTGATGTATTACAACATTCCCCATTCCGCCCATCATCTGAAAACCATGTATGACAAATTTGTCATAGCCTAGATAACCCACATTCGTTTCCAGAGTTTCTCTGTCTCTGTTGAGATATCAATAATATCTGATATCAGCCCAGCATGGGTATAATCCAGTAATTTGTCTAGAAGTATTTGTATTCATTCAAAATGTTGTTGTTAGAAATGTAATAGTTAGCTTCATCTGCCTACTATACAAGAGCGTATAGTGAATATTTATTTCCACTTATTTATTTTTCATACATACATGGTAGTGAAGCGTAGTGTTGGAAAAATAAGGATGAAAGTAGACTAAATGCTGTTGAAATGCGATCTCTCAGGCGAATGTGTGGTAAGACTATGTATGATGTATATGTATAGGTGTATAAATGCCGAAATTAGAGCAGAGTGCAAGACTGAGCATTATCGACTAAATTAAGAAAGGGCTTTTACGATGGTTTTGTCATATGGAGCGAATGAGTGATGAAAGAACGGCTAAAATAAGTTTAAATGCAAGTGTGCCTGGCCTGGATGTAGAAGCCGCGGAAGGCCGAGAAAGACATGGCATGACCAAGTACGACAAGTACTTAAAAGTGGACATGTGAAAAATCGGAATAATCGGCGTATGTGCATGAGAAGATGAATCAATGTAGAGGAAGCAAAGGAAGTATGCCAGTACAGAGTGATATGGCGTTCTATCCTCTCGTTAGTTAGTTAGTTTTAGTTTTTTTTTTTATTTACGTCTTGTACAAAAGCGTACACCTGCGGATTTGTTGCTAAAGACCAATATCTTCCAACCAACCAAAAACAGAGTGTTCTGATAACTCGAACTCTATTCGCAGTTCAGTTTGGTGGGCAGATAGCGCTTGTACAACAATGATGTTACAACAAAAAAAAAAAATAATGCTAGAAAATATTAGTCTATGGGATGTGGGATATGGAAAGGAGTTTTGGAAGTACGAGTGGAGAGGATTTAGAAGGGAGGGGATATATGGAGGGAAATCAAGGTGCAAGGAATAAATAATGATGCTTCAGACGCTTAACTGTAGGTAAGCTGGAAGATATTAAATTTGTCGTGTACCTAAACTCACATTTTTTTGTCATTGTGTATAAAGCCAAAAAAAAATATTAAGCTTTTACTTCAAAAGTTTTTACGGATTTCAGGTTATGTTTTTCTGGATTATTATGCCGTGTTTATGGGCTTTGTGTTGCCCACGTTTCATTGATAACCTGCAAACTCTAACTTATTTATCTATACTTCATGTTTAGACCACAAAAGTGAATTGGCGGTTTTATTTCTTTAAAAGCATTTTCCCAACCAATCCACCAAGCTTCTGCTGGCGTTTGAAGTCATATCGGATTTGGTTCCGTTGCATTGTGTGGCAAAGAACAATAATTAGGTAATTTAAAATAGTAAATATAGTTTGAACTGTTTTATTTTTGGTAGCTGATTCTCCTCTGCCAGGGCTTTTTAAAACTGCATCTAACAAAGACATTTAAAAAATAACTTATCTAATCAAAGCTCGTAAGTTTTCACGCCCTTTGGAATACACAAATTATGTTTTTCTGGGTTATTATGCTCGGAGCACATTGCAGTGTCCATTCATGTTCAATATGGAGACACTGAGGGATCGTAAGGGTGGCGGCATCATGATTTTCTTTTGACTTGATCGATGCTGTCGCCCTCTTGACTTAACTTCACTTGGAAACTTTGGCCCTGCAATTTGCTTATGCATTTGCAACAGCAAAAATTTAAAGTCCTGCATAAAATAGCGTGACTGACAGAGAGTCCCCAAGGACTCTATAACAGTCATGGGTGGAGGTGGGACGATCCCTCAGTGTCCCATCTATGGATGAGTATAAATCAGTATAGTCTTATGTGTTTTTAAGTGTGAGGAATTTGTACCGTGTTGCAGTCGGACTTTGGAATCGCTGAGTACCATGAGCTTCTTAGTCGTAGCCCATCTTACCTGCCTATGTTATAAGAATGCTTGTATATTTCTATGGCTTCCTTTTTTAATCGGGGCCTGATGATTTTTGGGCTTTTCAAGGACAGTCTAATGAGTAATTATGACCTGTTTCTATGTATATAGTAGTGTTCTGCAAGAATTGATTTTTCATCAATCAGCTGTTGCAGAACAAATATTAATAAGAATTATATTTGTGACATCGGCTTGAGAATCATCCTGTATATGTATGTGGCCTGGTATTGTTCATGCTTGCCATATATAAGCAGTTGTCATCCATTGTTTCATTTCCTAAGATAGCATTAATTATTCTATGGCAACACCACCATACATCAAGTGTTAACAGGGCCCATGGTTAGTGTAGAAAGGGGAAACATACTGTACTTCTAGCCCTGACGATTGCTTACCAGGTTTTTGCATTAGACTTTAGTGTGTGTATTGTATTTAATACTTTACTTTGTCATCATCATCATTTCATATCCGCTACTTTGCCTAGCATAAATATGGAAATTACAATCTGCCTTCAAGACAAGCGATTGGTCGCCAGTTCCCAGGCATCCTTCCAAGCCAGGTACGCGTCCCGACGCCGGCGCCAAGAAACTGATGCCTTGTAAATTAGGCAAGCATACTTTACTTAATAAGGATGGAAATTTCTGATTTGGTTTTACAGTAAAAACCGTTTGATCAAATATGTAGGGTAATTGGAGATTAAGCTTTTGATTAAAATATTCATTTCAATTAAATATAAATACAAGGCAAGGCTTTCAAATCAAAATTCCAACAACATTTATTCGGATTGGTTTAGTTTTATTTACTACATAGTACAATTGTATTGGAAATCCGTAGAAAATTACTAATTAGTGATGCGCATAATCGCCATAATTGGGAACGACAATCAATTATTACATTTATTTAATAACTGAATTATTAGTCTACTTCCGTTCACATTATTTTCTTTATCAATTAGTATTTTTTTTTAGTTTACGGTTGCAATCACTGAGGGGAAAGCTCTATAAAATTTTTAATGTTTTAAAGTTTTACCTTTTATTTATGAGAAAGATCGTATTGAATACTCAATTTACTCTTTAATTACATATTTAAACCATTTACATCTTTTTTCTCATCATATATGAGTAAAATCACAGTAATAGAAACTTTTACTTGTTTTCTTCAAACCATTTAATAAAGTGTTTATTTTTCTTCCAAATTACATTCGATATTTTTTATTGTACAAAATAGCACTCCCAATTTATTACAAAACTCATTCTGGGACAATATTACAAAAAGTAAGACTAAATATTAAATAAGTATAACAGATTAACAATGCTAAATCTAAAAATACAATAATAAAAAGGAACAATAATTACGGAACAAAATATTAGCCATTATATTATTAATAAAAATACCTAAAAAGTAGTCTTTTATGCTTTTTTTGGGATGATTTTTATTTTTCATTTGGTATATATTTTCGGGGTTCCGCACGTTCACTTTTGACAATTCGTCGTCAGTTTGCATCAGAACTGCCACACGTGCACCTGATTTGAGAGGATTGCACGTAAACTGGTGGCCCATAGCATAGCTTAGAGGCAGACGTCCATATGCTTCACATAGGGAGCGGATATGGAATGATGGTGATGATTTTTTAAATACGATAATAATGATAATCGCCTGTTTTCAATAAATCGTGTTTTTCGTTCATAACCCAGCTAAACGATTATGCCTCCCCGCATCGCGGTTAAATATAATAATTCCCTGTTTACGATTGTCTGAGGTCCCTATTTCATTTATTTCTGTTTTATCTCCGGGAATAGTTGTATCGGGATGTTCATCGTTAAATTCTGGAATTATGAATCACGAGAAGAAAAAATATGCCTCTTTGTTGTTTTACAATTCAAACGACTTTTTTATTTTTGCCACTTCAACGGACCAGGAAGCCCAAGGCTTGGAAAAGCTTTTATTTTTATGATTTCATTGGTGATTAAGCCCGGAGCATCTGCATATGCAGCGCCCTATGCACTATTGGGTAAGAGAAAGTAGTAGTAGTACTACAACTTACAATATACACTACTACAACTATCCTTTATCCGCACCCAATAGTGCATAGGGCAATGCATTGGTACACCAAGTTGTATTTATACTTTGATATATATTTTTTATTGACATTACTTGGCGGAATTCCATGATTAAATTATTTGTATATTACTAATTTAAGTTTAATAAAAATACTTGGTACATTTTCGCTTTTATTTATTTGACCAGTTAGCGCTTTCACCCTGTAACGGGCATGTTCAGACTGGTAACATGTTGTACAAGACAAAAGTATAAATAGCAGTTTTTACAAATTAAATTTTGACACTAAACGTCTTTTTCCAATTCATGTGTTTAGTGTCTAAATTTATTCCGTAAAAAGTGTTATTTATACTTTTGTCGTGTAAACATGTTACCAGTCTGAAGATGCCCGTTAAAGGGTGAAAACTCTAATTGGTCAAATAAATAAAAGTGTAAGTGTACCAATTATTTTTATTAAACTTTAATTAGTAGTATTATACAAATAATTTGTATTTATAATTTTTACCTTAATGCCCTCTGGTGTACCGATGCAGTGCCCTACGCACCATTGGGTGCGGATATAAGGGAAAGTATTAGTAGTAGTAGTAATGTCCTAATAAACTTATTTTAAAAAAAACCTTTTTTTTTTAATTTTTTTGATTTTCGTGGCTGTCAAAATAATATTGCACGTGTATTGAATATGTTTGACATGCATGAAACGACATGATTTTAAAACGTCATTGTGTCTCAATTTTTTTTCCACTGGTTTTAATTTTGCTAGTTAATAGGGTTGCGTAACGCGGATGAAAATGTATTTTGCTAAATGTAATATTTCTCACGGAATGTCGATAAAATTATTGTAACAGCGCCATTGCGCCATCCAGTTGTATAACAGAAACATCGATTCATTTTGGCGTCAATTTTGCCTGCAAAATTTAAAGTTGATCGGTTATTTTGCATTTATTCATCCAGTTTTTTACAATTAATTTAACATATAACTGAAAGTTGTTGAACATGTATTAAATATTAAGTTTATAAAATAATACTTATATAAATGCTTAAAAAAACTGCTAATACGCTGTTGGCAGTTTTCTGTCGAGACTGCGAGACGTGGACCTGAATTTTTTTTTTTTTTTTTATTTTTTTTTTATATTTATTTCATGTATTACATATTTTTAATTTTATTTGAAACGATTATACCGATTGATTACGAAAATGGTGGCCTATTGCTTGGTCATTTATATTTTTTATTTATTAGTTATTTATATTTTTATTATTTACATAGTTGCGAACCAGAGATGCGGCTTTGTACTTTTTTTGTATTTTAGACGCTGCTTACATAAAAACTTGGTTAAAATATTAATTTACTCATCCTACCATATAATGGACCTCTTTTGGCGGGAAATCGCTGTTACGATATTTTAAAAATTAATTACAATAATAATGATAGCAAACATCGATAAAAAAAAATTACGTACCAGTTCAGATATAAATCGCCATCTAAAAAATAAAATATATATATATATGACCGTCTGGAGTTTCCATCTCTCGAGACACGGTTACCCCGTAAGCGAAACTCCGGAAAAATATAACAACTATAGGGGTCTTAATACTAACTTTCTTTCTAATAAATTTCCATTGATCTCCCAATGACGCAGCGTATTTAAAAGTTTGCGGAATCTTATTTGTTTCCGGCGAGTGTAATTTGTTCTTCTGTTTGAATTCCTAGCGGCGGCGGAATATTGTACAGGGTAGGTATTATTACACGCGTGCTTGGCCCACTAAGAAGAAAAGGTCTACTAGCTAAGCATTTATTTTAATGGTCTTATATGTTGCTTTCTGATTAAGTGAATTTAGACTAAAGAGAAGACCGATCATTATGGCTACACCGAACGGAAGGGATTTTTATGTGAAGCACATTTTTACATCATAATTGATTTACCGATTTTTTTTTTTTCGTCTAGGGTATTAGGTTGATGTTTTTAACTTAAACATGACAAAGATAAGTTTTCTAATATTCAGGAATAGGAACCCTCTAAGTCTTCGCGGTCTCAACGTGGGGACACGGTGCAAAAAAACAGTGATTTCTCATTTAAAACCGCTTAAAAATCATACGTCATTTTAATTGTGTATTAATCATCAACTTTTATTCTAAATAAAATAAATATGATAATCCCAATGACGCGCTTATGCACAGTTTGCGGAAGGAATTTGTTTCCGCGGTGATGTTGTAAAAAATTTAAGCTTTCAAACATTATTTTAGACATGGATTTTTAGGTATTATTATAATACAGTGACATTTAATAAGTAAAAAATTCCTTAAGTACTTGTAAAGTATCATATTTTACTTATAGTAAACAAATTATCTTATATACGTATTTAGATACTCTCTGGTGATAGGTAGTTTGAATTCCTTCCAAAATTTATTGTGTACCTTCATCCAGTTCATTCCGATTTGTCACCTGTTTTCCAACTCAAATTCAGTCTCGAATATTCGCTCAGCGCAGCAACATTACCTCGAACTCGTCATCATCCGTTCTTCCTGTTAAATCCAAGACCTGTTCTTCCCTTGTTCATTTCCATCAAAATCCCCTCGTCATACTCGCTCCATCTCCAAGCTTCCAGAAACCAAATTCCGAAAACCCCCTCGGTGAAATGAGTAATAGTGTGCTGTGCCCCTCGTTTTGTGTCCCGCCGCGCCAGTTCGACGTGGTGTTTCCAGAGTATTCCAGGATACTTCGCTCTTCCTGGTGGTCCTTCATTCGTCATTTCCCGCCCTTGTTGAGTCCAGCCCTGGTAAGTCCTCTTCCATTTTCCGATCCTCGTTCGGACGAAGTTACCAGAGAGTTCTCATCGTGGCGGATCCAATACATATATTTATAAACTATTAATGACTAGGTATATAAAATCATGGTAGGTCTTGCCTTCACTTAACAAATTACCACGATTCACTGCACTAAATGTACCAATGAAGTAGCCTATGTGCCATCGGGTGTGTATATAAGGGAAGGTAGTAGTAGTAGTAGTATAAAAAAAACAAATTTAAAAAATACGAAAAAAAAATGAGGGTGAAAATCAATAAAATTACTAACATCTACTAAGAAACGATGATTTGAAAATGTGGCTTTTCGGCTATCAGGTACAGAGTCATTTTCGTACTGTAAATACCACGTTGATAACAATTTTTTCGTAGTATTTCTGTTAAGGGTTGGTTGGAAGATATTGCTTAAAAGCAATAAGCCCGCCCTTGTACTCTTGCCATGTAATTGTGCGTGAAGTTTAAAATGAAATGAAATAAATTGAAATGTATATTCTGTTATTTCTTTAAAATATTATAATATAATAAGATGAAACTAAAGTTTTAAAAAAACCATATAATACTCATCATCATTATTATCATAATTCCATATCTGTTCCCGTCGTGGAGCAAATGGATTCCAAAAAATGCGCAGTGTAAGGCCCAGCAAGCCGAAACACCATTGTTAAAATCATGTATAACATGGCTAACTAACTTACTTACCATGACGCTATTTAGGTAGAGAAGGTAAAACGCAAAACCACTCTGTCCTGGCACATTTCCTTTGCTTCCTCCACATTCATACATCTTCTCAATCACACACGCCGCAATCCAAAGTCGGAATCATCGGCGGCGTGCCGACATTTCAAATAAACATGAAATGAACCTGTGCATAGAAATTTTGTACATGCATTGGCTAAACGTCTGCGTATAGTATTAGCTATGTAGAATACATCAAATTAGCCCGTACCTACGTATTTTGTATTAGTGAAGGCTTGCTAAAATCGTTTGACTATAGCCTCCCCATACAGCCTTTAATAGAAAATTGGTCGATTGGCTAGCAGCTACGCTAACAAGGGTATTATGGAACATTGGAAATCTCATTTAGACTTGCAGCGTATTGTGTTGTGGACCTAAATGCCAAACCGCTGAATAACTCCGCCAAAGCCAGTATATATATTTTTAAAGCTTATAAATTGCCTTTGAATTCTGGATAATTATTTTTTTTAATTTTATTTTTTTCTTATTTATAACATATATAATTTCACAGTTTGGAATGATTATATTTCAGTTATTTAGGTATAACCCCGTGCTTAACTGAAATATTTACAAAAAAGTACAAAAATAATTATAATAAAAGGAGATTAAGTAATACAATTACAAGGAAATAAACATAATAAAACTGGACAAACGGTAAACAAGAGATATCAAAATAAATATGCATATTGAAAAAAAATATATATAAAATTCTTTCACTTTATCATTTTTGGATTTTAAATAGATGAGCACCCCCTTCCCCACACCCCATGTATCAGCCAGTTGTGTACATTCCTCTTAAACGTATTTAAATTTTTGGAAATCTTAATGTATATTGGCAATATATTAAAGAATTTAGGGGCTAAAAATGTATGATTCCTTTGAGCCATTGTCAATCTAGTGAGAGGGCGAGTATAATTAATCCCTCTAGCAGTTCTAGTTTCAACTGTTTGTTGTGACCTTAGTTTATCATCTGTCTTCCAAAAATGCATTAATGCTTCTTTTATGTACAGCTGCCGTATATCCAGAACTTGGTAATTACTAAACAGTTCATTAGTCGGATATCTTAAGGGCAGTTTGTTTATTACTTTGATTATAGTTTTTTGTACTTTGGAGATGGGGTCTAGTGTAGTAGGAGCTCCACCTCCCCACCCTATAATACCATACATTGCAGCTGATTGAAAGAAAGAGTGATAAACGGTTTTTAGAAGTGTTGGATTAAGTATGTCTCTGAGTGATTTAAATATATATATTAGTTTCCCTTAATTTTGGTGTGATATACTTTATGTGTGGTTCCCAAGAGATACTTTTTATTTCAATCATTGTAAATCCCCAGATCATAGTCTAATTAAATCGCTTTCACATTCCTGCAAGGCATCGGACCCTCCCTCCTTGTTGCCCCAGATATTTAATGCTTTCACATTTTTCAGGTTGCATGAGCAGGGCATTTGGGGTCAGAACACGAATGTAAAGTCAAATTGCGGGAATTATCTGACTGTATTGGTCTCAGATGAAATTCGATGTACTTTGTTTTGTCTACATTTAATGTAAGCAAATTATTTTCCAACCATTTGCTGACCGTATTTACTCCCACATTGGCCTCATCGTACACTTTATCCCATGTTGAGGACTCAAAATATAACACCGTATCGTCGGCAAAAACTATCATTTTAGTGGCTACTGGCAGTTTACAAAGTCTGTTTATGTAGACAAGAAAAAGAACAGGTCCAAGGACACTTCCTTGAGGAACTCCATATGTTATATTTTGATTGGAGCTGAAAACTGGGCTAGGATTGTTACCCCGTTTAATAATAGTGGCTTGTGTTCTATTACTAAGATAGCATTTAAACCATTTTAAGGCATTAGCTGTTATCCCTAGTTCTTCTAGCCTATTATACAATATCTTATGTGAGACAGTATCGAATGCTTTAGCGAGAGATCTAAGAATATCGCAAGAGGCTTCTTTCGTTTGTCTAAGCTTTCTGTTATAGATTTAGTGAGTAAGGCTATGGCTCCACTGGTGCTCTTGTTTTCTCTAAAACCAAACTGAAAGTCCGATAGCAAGCTATGAGTCTCAAGATACTTGATTAATCGTTTTTTGGTAATTTTTTCGATTATCTTGGATAAAGAGCTGAGTAACGATATTGGCCGGTAATTGCTAACTAAAGAAGGGTCTCCACTTTTGTATATTGGTACAACAACAGCATGTTTTAATGCTTTAGGGAAAACACCATTTTTAAAACTAATGTTAATTATGTGAGCTAAGGGCAAAGAAATATATTGTTTGGTAAGTTTAAGAATGTTGGAAGTAATATTGTCAAAGCCCGGAGAACTGTCATTTTTCAGTTTGTTTATTGTTTCAGATACTTCTGTAACATTTGTGGGTGTGAGATAAAAGGAATGGTTTATGTCGGTATTAGTGCGAGGAATTTTATCTGCAAGTTCTTGCTCAGTTTGATTTAATTTTGTTAAAGTATTATTAGCTAAATTTGCTCCAATTTTTGTAAAGTATCCATTCACAAAATTTGCTATAAGTTCTGGGTTTTCATTTACATTAATGATATTTCCATTTACATTCAATTTTTCAATATTATGTTGATGCTTTTTGCAGTCATTTATTTCATTTATTACATTCCAAATTTTTTTATAACTGTTAGCGTTATATAATTTTGTTTTTATAGTATTCTTCTTTAACCGATTTTATCAGCTTTTTACATATGTTACGATATTTTTTGTAGTGGGCAAGACTGATTTGGTCTCCCGATGTCTATTGCAATACAATTGCAACTTGTTTCTCTTACGTATACTTTTGACTAAACTGGGTGTTATCCATGGCTTAAGAGGCAAGTCCCTCTCTTGCTAACCTTTTTTAAAAAACAGTCTTTGTTGCATTATTAATATAATCCGTAATTTTATTAGTAAAGGTCAGTTGCTTCGTTCGGATCTGTTGTATTCAGAATATTAGCCCACGATTCAGCAGAAAGTGTTTCCAACAATAAATCATGATCAATTTTTTTAACATACTTTGGTTGATATCTAGTGTTGACTGGAGGTCTTATTTGTTTGCATTTAATTCCTATCATTACAGCAAAGGTCAGTAATACTGCATTCATACACCATGGTATTGTATTCTAATTTACTTCTTATCATAATATGGTCAATGCAACTTTTTGTTGTTTCTGTTACTCTTGTGGGTTTATCTATGCCCGTTTTTAGTCCATGTATTGCCAGTAGATTCAGGTAATCATCATTTTGACTGATAGAGTGATCTAAGATATTTATGTTTATGTCTCCAATCAGTATAAGATTCAGTTTATCTCTATGGCTGCTAAAATATCATTTAAATGGTGTAGAAAGCTAGATATATTGATATTTTGAGGAGAACGGTAGATCGCAAGAACAGTAAATGAATCGAAACATATTTCTAGACAGTTGGACAGGGGTATATAAATTTCTTTGACGTTAACATTTATTTTTGTAAATACTATAACCCCGTCGTTTTGCAGGTTGTGATACTTCTGTGTACTGAAACATTTATAGCCAGGAAGGTCTCTTTCAGGAAAATAGTTATTAATCCAGCATTCTGTCAGTATTATTATATCGTAGTTGATCTCCAGATCATGTAGAAGAACAATAACATCATCAAAGTTTTTTTTTTTAAAACTTCTTATGTTTAAGGCGATAATTCGAAGATCCATTTCTTTTATTCTGTTCCGGGCGTCAGGAGGAGTGATTCCAACTGTGCATGGTGTATCGACTAAGTTATCTAATACATTTATTAGTTCATTAGCGCCCGTTTGGTTTACCCACAGTTAAAGTGACGTAGTAGATTTTTGAGATTACAATGGCACAAAGAAATGCAATACAATCCAAGAAAGTGCTTCAGTTTTACAATAGGTACTGTACTTTTGTATGTAAATATTATAATTATTTTTCATGCGTAAATTCAAGCAACATGGAGAGTTATTAGTGGTTGGAGAAAAAATACTTGAAGAGATATAAAGCAACTTAAAGCAACATAGAGAGTTATTCATGGTTGAGGAAAAGATCCCATATATTTTCCAAATTAAGGAGAAAACACTATTAATACAATTGTAGAACAATATATATGTTTTGTTTTTGTATTATATGATAGATGTCTTTTAGTTTGTACGGGTAAAAATATAAGTAAAATATGAACCTGCAATGACAAAAAGACATAGTATTCGTCTGAATAAAAAATATAATGAATAATGGAGTACACAGTATGACAAGTTGATTGGTTAAAGAAAATTATAAAAATCAATATTGTACAATAAAGTATGTTTTGAAAGTATTTGATAGCTCGGTATGTTAAAATGTGAGTATAGAAAACGGTAAGAATATAATAACAAATACATAAGCAAGAATAATGAAGCATGAGCCAAAATATGGCAAATATTTATTAAAATAAAATGGTATGATAGTATTGGTAATATATTTATGAAAAATATTCGTTAGGATTTCATGGTAAATATATATATTATGATATGATGTGGATATACAACATAACAGAAAATCAATGTAGACATGCAATTACAACAAGACACCATTTGCAACCAATTAAAAATATTAAAAGAATTATCAACATAGGAGTTTAAAGTGTATTTCATATTATCCATCTTCCCAAAAAATGCAACACTAGAGCAACTACCGGGGAAAATTTAAAATATTCAGTTGTAAATAAAGCACAGTATTATAAAATATTAGCATTTTATCTATGGCAAGTATATTATTAATGGCAAGTTTCTTATAGGCTAAAAAAAATTTATGCGTGCATACGAGTATTTCGAGAAATCCATGCACTATTTTGACAATAACATTTTTGAAGGTTAAACTCAACTCCATCGTGCTAACTCCAGAGTTACATAACGATGACAAATCATTAATATCCAATACGACATCCCGATTCTTATTTAGTGGTAATAAAAGTAATGAAGAATAAGCAGTCAACAGTGAGTCAAAAAAGTAATGTTTTGATAAGTGTAAAAAACGAAAATAGTTTGGGCAATTTTGTTTGTACAAGTCACTGGAATACTTCGTGATCAACAAACTTATACGAGTGGGAGGTAAATAACGTAAATAATATGTATTGTTTAATCTCTTTGCACTTATTTTTAGTACTTTAGATTGATCATTTTTACACTTATGAGTCTTCTCATTAGAAAACTGGTATAAGACTTCCATTTTTTTGTACAGTATGGAATAAAATTAATAATAATAGAAATAAAAAAAATCTAAGCATACCATTTTTATGAAATAGTTTTATGGATAATCTTACAACTTTTGCAATATCAAGCTCACTTCTGACACGAAAAATCTTCTCTCCTTGTGATTTTCTAGTCAAAATTTGTCCGTCTTTAATCCACACATATAATTAAAGCCAATTTTAAATTAAGTTTGGTTTTTAAATTCAATGACGTTCTGACTCAGTTATTTTAGATGATTTAATTAATTGTAATTATTAACATAAAAACACAATTCAAGTACCTGTACCAGTTGATTTAATAATTTGTCCTCACTGGGAAATCCCGTAGGTACTGAGGACGAATTTGTTAAAGTTATTACTAATAACATATTGTAAATCAATTTTTTTTTATTATTTTGTTGAAAAAATGTAACAAAAGGAGTAAAAAAATGCTTGAATTGATTTGTTATAAATTTTAAAATAATTGGGTTTGAAATCTTAATGTATTGGTTGGGCGGTTTTGATTTGGTTGCGGTCACACGTAATGAATTTCCTGTCCCTTTTCCTGCATCAAATGTGTTCCATAGGCCTCTCCCTCACACCCATGGGACTAGACTGCAAGAAAGTGCAGTGACAACGGCGGGCAGTGTTTTTTTGGAACTTGACCAGCACGCATTGCTGATCTGAAATTCGCTCAACGCATATTTGAATATACCGCCCGCGCTCGCTATAATTTGTTTGATTATATTATTACATATTCTCACTATATTCTCGCCAGGAGAATAAACAATTAAACCGATACTATCGTATGATCTTAAAAAGTGAATCACTGATGTGACGTGAAGTGAAATAAAACTCCTGAAGCAATCCAAGGGTGAGTCCTCTCAATCTTCCTTCATTTATCCAATTCAGTTACGTGTGACAAATTCATAATCTCGAAGTAAATCAGTGTTAATAATAAATTTAATGAACCAGCAATTCCGCTTAACCATTTTTGGCCCATTCGACCGGATATTATTGACACCTGTTTGGTGCTTCGGGTTAGTACTATTACATTGTAGTATTTCGTACTATTTATTATTCTGTTTAATCCTCATATTTCGATTCAAAAATGAATAAGGAAAGGGATGACAGATTGTTTGAGAGACGTTTGAATCGCCTTCAAAAGAAGATCGAGGTGTACTTTTCTCGCACGCAAGCCATATACGATAGTATGAATAATTTGGATCAAGAAAACATTAAAAAATTCTTGGCTAACGCGTCAACAATCGATATGATTAGAACGGCATTTTTATCCGCTATTGATGAGCAAAATGAATTAATAACATCAAATTCTGATGGCCCCGAGCATAACTATAACGCGATCTTAGCATTTGAAGAGTTATATGCGGAAATTAAATATACCTTTGAAAAATTGAATGTATCGCGAAAAGAAGGTAACGATAATAATATGGCCGGCAATATTATTCCGAAAATTAATAATAATATTAATAATTTACTACCGCGTCTAGAGTTAACTTCCTTTGACGGAGAATCATGCAATTGGGCGATGTTTTATGAAAGTTTTAAGACAATGATCCATGAAAATGATAGTTTGACGGACGGACAAAGAATACAGTACTTATACGGGAAATTAGTTGGAAAGGCTAAAAGTATTTGTCAAGGAATTATGCCTACGTCACAAAATTACGAAGTCCTTTGGAATTCATTAGTAAATAAATATAATGATAAGCGAGTTTTTTAGCGGCCACCTACTTTGATCAAATTTTAAATATACCCGCGGCGAACGATTCTTCATTATCAAGTTTAGAAAATTTTATTGATAGATTTTCTGCCACGACGGCCGCTTTGAAAGCAATTACAATTAGATAATCTTGAGGAATTTATGTTTATTCATATAGCTTGCAAGAAATTAAGTATGGATACAGTTAAATCGTTCGAATCAGCGATTCGAAAAGGGGAAATTACACTGAGTTCGGTGGAATTCATAGAATTTATCCGCGAGCAATGTCGAATATTGCAACGAGCTAATGCAAGTATAGATACATCTATTATAAACACGCGTAAATCAACGAGCGCTTCTCATGAATATAATTTTTTAAACGCGGGAATAATACCTCGCAAACGAAATCGAACGCGCAATACTATAATAATAAAAATGTTGTGAAAACTTTTGTAAACCTACAAAATAATAATAATAATTGTTTAATGTGTGGAGATATGGGACATACACAGTTATATCAGTGTCCAAAGTACACTTCGATAACAGCGCGCGAACGTTATAATTTTGTCAAATCCAAGAAGTTATGCATTAATTGTTTAAGTCAAATTCACAATATTGTAAATTGTAAATCAAAAAGCCGATGTAGGATTTGTTTACGCTCGCACCATACAAGTCTACATTTTGAACCGAATAGCGTCGTCCCTTCAGAGAACGCGAACTGTGGGATATCGCGAAATAATCCTAACAATTCGCCGATGGTCGAAGCTGGTTATAGCTTCGCCAAACAACAATGCAAATACAGCAACGACGGTCGCACTTTGTGCCGTCGGCACGCGTAGTACCAAGTATCAACAGTGTTATTGGGAACGGCATGCTGTGACGTCATTGACGCATACGGAAAAAGGCATACCATTTAGGGCTTTATTCGATAGCGCTTCGCAAAAGGATATAATAACCGCATCTTGCTGTGAGTTATTAAAATTAAAAGTAAATGCTTCGAACAACAAGTTTGTAGCCGGAATTGGCGACGTGGTCAATCCAATTGAAGGTATTACTTCGCTCATTATTCAGTCTCGAATAGATGAATCAATTAAATTTCAGATTTCGCCTATTGTAGTTAAACAAATAACAGAAAGAAATACCTCACACTAAGGTAAATATCGCGGATTTTGAATATTTAAAAAATATACGCCCTCGCGGATGAATATTTTGACAAACCTGCAAAAATCGACTTGATTGTCGGAGCGGATTTGTTTTCGAGAGTTTTGTGTAATAAAACAATCTCGCGCGCTCTAGGGGAACCGGTAGCTTTGAAAACCTTATTCGGTTATTTGGTAATGGGAGAGGCTCCCATATGCACCGCGATTAACGACAACGCGCTCGCGCATATTTGACGATAACGGAATCGTTTGAAAATCGTATGAAACGATTTCTTGAATTAGAAGAAGTTCCTAGCGCATCCCCGCAAACCATGGAAGAATCTGAATGCGAAAAAATTTATAACAGTACGACTATTCGCGACGAAACGGGACGGTACACGGTTTCATTACCATTCAAATCGGAATCGAAGCTTCTAGGCGATTCGTTTAAGTTAGCCGAAAGAAGATTCTATTCCTTAGAACGCAAACTTTTAGCTAACCCTTCGGTTAAAATGGAGTATGATAAAATCTTTAAAGAATACTTACGGGAAGGCTATTTAAAACCCGTACAGTTAAAGCTGGAAACGCCCGCTAATATGCAATATGTAGCTCCACATCACGCGGTCGTTCGCGAGGATAAAACAACTACTAAAGTTCGCTCGGTAATAGACGCAAGTATGCGTTCGACTTCGGGAAAATCACTCAATGATATCCTACACACAGGGAAAAACCTACAGAACGATTTATTCAAATAATATTACGTTTCCGTCTGTTTCCTATAGCTTTGAGCTCTGACATACGTAAAATGTATGCAAATATTAGTGGATGAAAGATATAGATGTTATCAGAGAATTTTTATATCGTTTTAACGTAAATGAACCGCTTCAATTATATGAAATGACTCGCGTACCCTTTGGTCTGAAATGTAGTCCATATCTCGCTATGCGCACGGTTCGTCAACTAGCGCAAGACGAGCGCGAAAGGGCGCCGATAGCCGCCCAAGTAGCCGAAACGGACTTATACATGGACGATTTAGCGACCAGTTGTCGGAATGATAGTGAAGCTATTTGAACTATCGAATCAACTGATTAAATTATATTTCTTGCTGGAGGATTTGAACTGGTCAAATTCTCGAGTAATTCGCCAATGGTGATGAGAGGCATTCCTCAGGCTTACCGAATTTCTGAAGCTGTCGAATTCAGCTCAGAAGATTACTGTAAAATTCTAGGATTAAAATGGTTACCCGCTAGTGACGTTTTCACCTTCAGTGTCCAAAACGAAATTCGCAAGTGTACAAAAAGAAATATTTTATCTACAATCGCTCGCTTTTGGGATTTGATGGGTTTTGTGGCGCCCGTAACACTAATGTCTAAATTAATAATTAAATTTCTCTGGGAAAATAAAATTGATTGGGATGATAGCCCGCCTCAAAATATATTTTTCGTTGTGGGAAAACTTTGAAGTTGAGCTTCCGCTTCTTCAAAATATTAAACTAGAACGACATGTAGGCGTGACACAAGATTCGATTGTCTCCATATTAGGATTCGCCGACGCCAGTGAACGAGCATACGGTGCGGTGATTTACATTCACGTTTGCAACCCTTCTGATAAAAAATCCCGAACAAGTTTAGTTTGCGCAAAATCGAGAGTCGCTCCGAGTCGTAATATATCTTTAGCAAGGCTGGAGTTATCTGGAATTTTAATCCTGTCCAAATTAATGCGAGCAGTTATCGATGCATATTCGACCCGCTGTAAAATTAATAATGTTTATGCATTTTCCGACAGTACTGTGGCTCTGTCCTGGGTTCATTCTCATCCCTCCCGCTGGCAAACTTTTGTCGCGAACAGGGTGACGATAATACAAGATTATATATCCCAAAATAATTTTTATCATATTCCAGGAAAAGACAATCCCGCGGATTGTCTGTCGCGTGGCCTGACACCCGCTCTCAATTAATTGACCATCCGCTTTGGTTCAAGGGTCCTAGTTTTGCACGCTTACCGTCCGAAGAATGGCCTGTACACAGGGTTCGATCCAAGTACCTTTGGAAACCCGCCCGAAATGAAAATAACGGTAATGACAGTCTCCGATGAAATACCCAAACAAACATTATTATATTCACTCGCTTCACGCATTTCATCATGGCCTAAATTACTTAGGATCGTAATCTATATATTTCGTTTCATTAAAAAATTACCCGCTAAATTTGAAATATCGCATTTACAATACGCTGAAAGTGCAATAATTAAAGAGCTACAAAATGCACATTTCTCAATTGAAGTTAAAAATGCACGGCTTGGTAAAGCGTTACCCCCTGCTTTTCGCAAACTTAATGCATTTTATGGATTCTAATGGAATTTTTACGAGTAGGCGGCAGGCTAGAAAAGTCGGATTTGCCTTATGACAGCCGTCATCCCATTATTTTGCCCGGTCGAAATCACATCGTTAATCTCGTGATTGATTATTACCACCGCAAATATCTACATACGGGACCGCAACTACTTATGTCCCTCCTACGTCAGAATTATTGGATTCTGTCTGCAAGAAACATAGTACGCAAACGAGTGCAACTATGCAATATTTGTTTTAAATCCAACCCAAAATCGCAATTTCCGCTAATGGCAGATTTACCCGCCTGTAGAGTAAATGAGGCTAAGGCATTTTTCCACTGTGGATATAGATAATGCTGGCCCTATAAGCATTGTGCCTTATAGGAAAAGAGGCGTACACAGTATCAAATCATACATATGTGTATTTGTATGTCTTATCACAAAGGCGGTTCATATTGAACTGTCATCCGATTTGAGTACGGAATCTTTCATGAATGCATTTAAACGATTTATATCGCGACGCGGACCGTTAAAGGTCATTTACTCAGATTGTGGAAGAAATTTCATTGGCTCTAAATCTCATTTGGATTCAATCCATGACCTAATGTCCTCTCAAGACTATAATAATACGTTTGCCAAAGAAACTACGCGCGAAAATCGCATCGAATGGAAATTTAATCCCGCTTCGGCTCCACATTTTGGCGGGATTTGGAGAGTAACGTACGCAGTATTAAACTTCATCTTAATAGAGTAGTTGGCAAGCAATTACTGACATTTGAAGAGATGTCTACGGTGTTAGCTCAAATCGAAGCAATTTTAAATTCAAGACCTCTGTCTTGTTTGAGTTCTGACCCCTCGGAACCTCTAGCTCTTACGCCCGCGCATTTTCTTACATTGACCCCCCTTAAGTCACTTCCCGCGGAAGACACGGCCTCTAAAGAGATTAGTCTATTGCACCGGAAGCAATATGTGGACCATTTGGTTCAATCGTTTTGGAAGCGATGGAAGTAGAATATCTGAATACACTACAAACGCGTCAAAAATGGAACACAGAGACGAAACCTATTCAGAAAGGTACCGTAGTGATACTTAATTCCGGAGATAGTGCGCCTTTGAGTTGGCCTCTTGGAATAATCGAAGACACCTTTCCAGGAAGTGACGGAGTGGTGAGGGTAGTTAATGTCCGCACAAAGACAGGCATATATAGGCGACCAACTGTAAAAATTTGTCCCTTGCCTAATCAATAAACTACTATACTTAATTATATACTTATACTTAAAAAATTACAGTCCACTTAATTAGCATAGTTTTGTTCGCTATTCTTTATGTTAGTTTAATTAGTCATTATGACCATTTAGTTAGTATGATTTAAGGCGTCCATTCGTCACTCAAACGCTAACCTCCGGTTACTCGGGGTTTGTATATGTAAATATTTTTTTTTGAAAGGACTGTGTCCTGTCAAGCTGGGGGGCATGGTTGGGCGGTTTTGATTTGATTGCGGTCACACGTAATGAATTTCCTGTCCCTTTCCTGCATCAAATGTGTTCCATAGGCCTCTCCCTCACACCCATGGGACTAGACTACCTATACTTGCAAGAAAAAAAGTGCAGTGACAACGGCGGGAGTGTTTTTTTGGAACTTGACCAGCACGCATTGCTGATCTGAAATTCGCTCAACGCATATTTGAATATACCGCTCCGCGCCCGCTATAATTTGTTTGATTATATTATTACATATTCTCACTATTCTCGCCAGGAGAATAAACAATTAAACCGATACTATCGTATGATCTTAAAAGGTGAAGCACTGATGTGACGTGAAGTGAAATAAAACTCCTGAAGCAATCCAAGGGTGAGTCCTCTCAATCTTCCTTCATTTATCCAATTCAGAGATTTAAAAAAAAGCCCCAAATTAAAAAAAACAAAAATATTTTAAAGAGTGTGGGCGAGAGTTAATACATTTTATCCAATTTCATTTTTTATATTTAAAAGCATACAGGCAACCTATCTTCTATATTATAGTATATAATCAACAAAATGTACTTTGTCGTGAAGTATGAAACTATATTAAAAGTTTCGATGGCGTGTCTAAGCTTGAGAAAAATAAAACAAGACTTAAAGTTTAAAAGGGGTTGGAGTGAACGCTATAATTAATAAAACGTCGCTTTATGTGGCTCTTAAGTGCTTCCCACTACTAAAAGAATAAAACAACTTATCACGATCGTAAAAAAGTTATGTTAATAGGTATTTTTTTATTAAGGCGCAATGATGAATTATATCAAAAAATTTTTTTATGTGTTTGAGAAATGTTTAACTAACTAACTAACTAACCATCACGCCATTTCCCCGCAGGGGTAGGCAGAGAGGATAGAACGCCATACCACTTTGTCATGACAGACTTCTTTTGCTTCTTCTACATTCATACATCTTCTCATGCACATACGCCGATTAATTCCGACTTTTCACATGATCACTTGACGTACTTGGTCATGCCATGTCTTTCTCGGCCTTCCGCGGCTTTAACATCCAGGCGCACTTGCATTTAAACTTATTTTAGCCGTTCTTTCATCACTCATTCGCTCCACATGACCAAACCATCGTAAAAATGAGAATGTTTTTAAATGTTTAAATTACCATAATAAAGCTTTTAATTAGGAACATGAATTATCGTATATGTACATAACATAATAAATATGGACCACATTCTGATCTCAATTATCTGAACGACAAGTATTGCTGTTGGATTTAAATTATGAAAACATTACATTAATTTTTTTTTCCTGTAAGTTTCCTCATTAAATAACAAGTATTTATTATCGACTATTAGGATGTAGAATTTTGGGCATTAATATGACGTGTACGATGATATTATTAATAATTGGTTATGTAGCTATAAGCTGGTATTAATTATATTCTATTTTATCAAATATATTTATTCAAAATTAAAATAAAATTATAAATTTGGTACATACCTACATAGATAGAACGTGGAAAACTAATAGCGAATAATATATATAATGCACAACACCACTACTCTCAGGCAGGAAAAAAATTATTTAATGGTCTTCCGGAGGGATAAGATCGGAAATGGATTTTGAAATGTTAAAAAATTCTGTTAAAAATTATATTTTGAATAATGTTTGATTTGTGTACTTAAATGAAATATTAACTTTTTAAAATTATATTTAAATTCTCTCTATAATGTCTAGCATCTTGAATTACATAAAAGCAAGTCTTTTTTTAAATGCTCCTTCGCCTAACCAAGAGTTCTTCGCTTTTAGGTGCAGTAAGCTTATTATTATATAAATTATGTTTCTTATTTATCCATACTGTAACTGATATAAAATGTATGATGTGTTTATTTTGAAAATAAAAAAGCTATTTGGGATTATAAAAATAAAATAAAAATATTCTGTAAAATGCTGTGTACGTTCAAATTATAAAATACGAGACCAATGTTATATTGTCAAATGTACTATTCTCTATATCTACTACTATGTACTCCTAAAACACTGATACAGGTCAAAATTATTAAATTATCTACCACCTTAAATCATTTTAAATTCATGACACTCATAGGGTTTCTATTTTCATTTTATTTTATTTTACTTCTATGATTTTATTAATTTCTCTTACCTACTTACTGTATACATTTTTTGTTGTGAAAATCAATGATGAAGCGAAATAAATTATTATTAATTAACATGAATTTTAATACGCCAAAATTGCAACAACTTCGTAAATTTGAAAAATACCTGCTTTTTTTTACAAACATAAACCTAACTTTTCTCACTAGATAATCAAATCGATCACCATGTTTGATTTAGTTTATTCAAGTTTTTTTAATGTGTTATTTTTACAGAGATATTGCACAACAGATTTTTTACCTCAGCTGATGGCTACTACGACTTCTGGGGATATTTTACAAAGCGTGGTAACTTTTATGAGGACTAGTATCTATTGGTAAATCCATAGATAATAGTTTATGAAATTTTATACAGTAGGTTAAAATAGGTTGGGTTTTAATTAAATCAATTTAAAATCAAATAGCTATATTTAAAATCGAAATTGATACAGTAGGTTAAGAATTTTTAAATCCAACCAATCACAGCTTTGCCCATTTCTATGCTGTACCTCTTTAATCCAGAGAGTAAAAACTTTTGTGGAATTTTGACAGCTCTACCACGCTTTGTGAAGTATCCCCCGAATTTTTATCTGCACCAAATGGTGCATAGGGTACTGCATTGATACATTAAGTGCAGTGAATCTTGATTCAGATCAGTCATACGCTTCGGAGTCATTCTAAATCACATTATTAAACTACACCTTTACTTTTTTTTTACTTGAAAAAACACATTAAAATAAATCAGTTTATAGCCAGTAAACATATTTATTCAAAAGGATAATTATTTAAAGTACAAGATGAAGGAATTGTTAAAGTCAGCTAACTAATGCCAATACTGGACTTGCCGTGACAAAGAATTCTGTTTTCCTAATTAGATTTACTTGAAGTTGGCCGGGCAACGAATTTGGGATAAATCAATTTGCCCGTTAATACAAGATGGTTAAAAAAAAAAAATCTTATTAATATTTTCCCATACTTGCTCCTTATGGTTCTGCGGACATGAGAGTTGGGGGCGGCGGGAGTAGAGGTGGTTGGGCGGGAGGTAGTTGTTATCAACGACTTAAAGGGGAAGAGTTACTACAAATATCCTTATCACTGAACATTTTGGATCAGAGCATCGCGGCAAATGTTGGAGTGAATGTGGTGAAAAATCTTACAGTTGAGACATTGACACCATGGTAATAAAGCATTTTTTTAACACAAAGCCACAGAAGAAATATGCACAGTGCATAGAACGCCACACCACTTTGTCCTGGCCCACTTCCCTTGCTTTCTTGTTTTCTCCACATTTATCACATTTCATCTTCTCATGCACACACCCCAATTGTTTCGACTTTTCACATGACCAAGTACTTGTACTTAATCATGCCATGTTTTCTCGGCCTACCTCGGCTTCTACATACATTGTTAAAATTTGTTGAAAATCGGATATTCTCTTTATTATTCCGAAACTTGCTGTAGCCAAACGTGCCAAATGCAGTTATTTAATAATATATTTTTTTTACATATATATTGAATTTTTTTGCAATCAAGGAACGATAATTTTTAACATAGGGTACTTTGCAGTAAGCCTGTAGAAAAGGATTCGAATAGGCTAGAGAAAGCGCGGGTCGGGATTCTAATTATGAAAAAAAGGGAAAAAAGCCTTCGCTGAAAAAGGCTTTAGAACCGGAATACAATTAACAGTACAAATGTTTCGCGTGTGCCAAAAAGGAAATCCCGTTTTCTTGTCCTTTATTTCAGTTTGGAATTGACATTTCAACACGAAATATAAAGGAACCTGAGAATAGAAAGGATAGAAACACGTTTATTCAATTAAGTTCTCTATTCGAAATTGATTCCAAAATTAATTCTAAGTACTGTGCAATTACGACTACTTATCCCTTTTCCGCACCCAATAGCGGAGGCAGTGCAGTCTTACGCTTCAGCGCCAATTCAAGGAATTATATTATGAAATATTTTTAATGTAAAAATTACATTCAAATAAATGTTTAATATTGATCCCCCCATAGGGAATTGAAACCGTGGTTTCATGCACAACATCTCAACGTGCTACCGCTACACCATGAAGCGGACAATATTATTAAACGACTCGACTTCTTTTTTTTGTCGATTCAATACCAGTTGCTGGATCACAGATCACTATCGACTCGGTAATAAGCGACGTGATAACGATTTCTTACCCATGGATGTTTAACGTTTTCGCGATCACAATGGAACACGCGTTAAAAGTTATCGATCGGGATTATTACACGAGCGCATCAAGTCGCGAGCCCTTTCCCGAGATATAAATTCTTCGCACATATCTTCATTCAATCTTTCTCGAGTGCGTATTGCATTTAGCCGGCGTTCAGCAAGCCAAATATTGAGAAAAGCAGTCGACATAATAAACAATCCGACATGCGCGATGATTTGACGTTTGACGTCTGGCCGCGATATCGCGTGCCGAGCATTCCCGAGCGTTGCTTCGACAATGATCGGCTCGGCGAACGTGGTATGAACGAATGTTTATTGTGATCGGTCAAATCGTTAGCGTTAGCACGTGGTTAGCACGCTTTTAACTACGTCGATAGTTATCTGTGATTGAGCTACAGGTGTAAATTTTTACTTTTTCTGTTTAACAAAGATCATTTAAAAACTGTTTTGTTCACGCAATCACAATCACAATTTTACCTTACTAAAAAAACAATGCACGCACTGGCTAACAAGTATGCTAACAATATTGATATTTTTAACACAAATTTAGTGCATTTTAGGGAACAGTGTCTGGATGCCATCTCTGGCGGTAATGAATAGCTACCTACTGTTTAATCCTTTAAAAATGTCTATGTAAAAGCCCCATGGGCGTAAAAACAACAATAAAAAACAAAACAATGTAAAAATAAATAACTTGTTACGCGATATATTAGAGTAAACTTTTTGGTAATAGATGTGTAATATTTTGCGGGACAAGAAACTCAGGAGCAATCTGACGGCCGATCTTTAGGCTACTAAAATAAAAATAAAAAATAAAATACGATAAAATTAATATTTGTACGTGTCTCTAAGAATATGTGGATTTTATTTTAAACGGTTGAATTCCATTTACAAACAATATTTTTTTCTGAAAACAAAGATTCGCGTTATTACAAAATATTCAGATTAACTTTCTTCATAACATTTAAAACATTTAGAATATGTCTTTAGTACGCGACCTGCGTTGTTTCAAACACAAACGTATGAAATACCTAGTTCGCAAACATTATCTCGAAAATATTCGTGTATAACCAAAACGTAATATTTTTCGCCATAATCCTAGATGTCCTAGAGAAGATTAAATGTTAGGGGCGATATTTGATGTGAAAAACGTTAGTATTGAAATAGGATTACTTCGGAAGATATTATTATTCTCGTGGGAAAATCTATCACCATCGGAAATCAATCGATCAATGTCCTGGTGAATGTTGGAGTTCTCAGTACTAAAAATAATTACTAAAGACTTTTATTGATTTTTGGTCACATTTATGAAAATACTTGTTATTTAATCAAGATTTCTGAGATCATAATTTAAATTTCAGAATTAAAACAATTTATATTTTTTACTAAAAATTTTTTTAAAACACGAACAATTTTTTTTAAATCGCTGTCCTCGTGAATTAATTTAATCTGCAAAACTGTTGTATTTATTTATTAATTTATTAAAGGCACTAATTGCCTTTGTCGAAATTCACACAAGTTAAATACAGTAAACAATGGTAATAAATAAAAGCAAAGTACAGCTAATTTGTTTAATATTTAACATCTTTAATATTTTAGTATATTCCTTATCAAACTCAATATTATTGCGTAAACTTTTATACAGTTTGAGTAGACAATATTTTTTCTGAGAAGAGTGAACCTTTTTTTTACGTATTTTTGATGACTGAAGTTTTCTTACAAAATCTGTAAAAAAACTTATTTTGTTATTTTGTATTTTTATATATAATGTAATAATATATTTATCAACCTTAGAGGCTTGCACTCACCAACTAAAGATTTGGAATTAAAACGTAATTATTATTACTACTACTATAGGGGTGCACGTTTTTTTGGAGGTTTCAATAAAGCTAGTTTTACTTTTCACTTTTACTTTCATAATTACCAAATATGAATATGTACCTTGAAGGATTTGTTTTTTTTTCTATGAATCTACATCAAATGCAGTCATCCTTGATATATAGCGAGTGACTAGACTTACGCTTGTGTCTATCCAAGGTAATGTTATTATGTATTATGTGATAAATTTTAATAATAAAGTAATAAGATCAATAAAATTTAAATAAATTATATATTATGAGCCCTGTCGAGTCAGAAGTTAAATCCGGGTAAGGTAACCTAACAATCTTTCCGATATACCTACCTTTTGGCAAAAAATCGTACTCTTTCATATTAACAATGAAAAATACGCTTCGCAAATACTTTCAAAGAAAATATATTTTGAACATTGTTATACTCGTAATAAGACATTTATGTGCACCATTAGGCGCTGAAAAGGTAGAGAAAAATAGTTGGTTTTATAAAATTACGTGAAGGAAAATGATAAAATTTTTCGCGTAATTTACGACAAAATCCCCAAAAAACGTAGAAGATATGTTTTCATCCTATTTTGAATATTTTCTGTATCGTTTATTTACGTAGGAGATTGTCAGATTATTCAATTTTAAAATATTCATTCACTGACATAAAATAAACGACTTTGTATACGGTAGGGCGAATTTAATAAAAGGAAGCTTTGTCCGAGCTGTGAAGGATAAGTACTACATGAAATGAAAAGGAAATGGAATCATAAGTTAACAAATATTCCTATAAACACTCCTCCATAAAATAAGATGAAACAATTTTGAAATAAACGAATTTTATATTAAGTCTGACGCAGACAAATTAGTCTGCCAGAATATTTCAAGCTTATAGTTTGACGTATTGAGTTTTGTTGAATATTTCAATAAATTATTTTCTTGTAAAATTGTTTCTGAAAACCAAGCTTCACTTTATCTTTTCCGGATAAAAAGTGGATTTATTAACTCTGACGTTTTGGCTTATACTAAAATTATATGTAGTGTAGAAAGCTTCTATTGAAGACATTTCATAAGAAACAAAATCGGAAAATATTAAGCAAATATAATAACATAATAGGGACCATTATTTATTTCTTTGTTGGTGAGTTAACATTTTATGTTGAATAAAATTTCTATAAATAATGGATTTTTTTGGGAACGGTTTTGTGCGAAGCAAAAAAGAAATATGCCAGGACGGAGTGATGTGGCGTTCTATCCTCTCTGCCACGTTGGGGAACTAGCGTGATGCTGAGTTAGTTAGAAAATCAAGCGGAAAATATATTTAATAAATTGAGTAATTATTCATAAAAACGCCATTTTAATGCTCGTATGAAAAAATCTTTAATATTATTATGATTTTTACTATTATTTTATGTATTTACGTATTTTAAAAAAATATTTATCAAATAATAAGGGTAGATTTAATAGGGGGGATTTTAACCCTTCGAATGTTTTAAGTGACTAAAAACCCATATTGTAAATGGTTTATCGCGTCGGAAGTTGGAAAGGGATGTAAACGACCAGAAGAGGAAATGCATTTTCATAAATTTAAGTCAACGTAACCCTAAGGGCTGTTTCACCCCCTGAGATATGGTCCAATTCAAATAAATTTTCGATAGGCTTTTACCCATTTCCTTTCCTGTTATATCGAATATAATAAACCAGATTCAAAGCCTTAAATTTTATTATAAACCTTATTCCTACTTTGGTTTCTGATCCTATATTATAGGATCTAAAATAGCTAATTATTAAAGTAGATAATTAGGCTAAGCTAGAATTAAATAATATTTCAGGGATGTCTAATGCATGCGGCCTGGGCTGTATTATAATAAGTTACTTAAAAAAGTTAGTTATTTACTGTTTAATATAACTAAGTGGATGCATACAATTCGATGGCAGACATGTTTTTGTAAATAATAATCTCTTTTATATTATTATGTTGTGTATTACCTGTATACCTGTTTTTATCCCCAAATAGAATAAAAATAAAAATAAATTTATTAATAAACTTTCTGTGGGACTTTACGTTAAGAAATTATTCTATGACAATATGTCCTAAGTCTTGATAGTAATGGATAATATCAAAATTTCAGACCTTCGAAACTTCTGAATCTTAATTAGATTATTTACTATTCATCTATATTAGTTAAGGTGTAATTTCTAGGCAGTCAAATTATCTTTAATTGAAAGTAAAATAATCTTAAGTAAGTTAGAAAGGAAGTCCACCATTTTGTCGATGCTGGTAAATTGGATTTCAGTAAATTTAATAATGTATAATTTTGCGGCCGCCGAAGTTTCTTAAATGACATAATTGGGAGTAATTGTACGAATACTTGGCGGAGTAGCCAAGTTGTTTGACAAGCCTGCCAGTCAATGGCGAATTTCTCCGGATTTTCTGGAAACTTTGATTCTAGGTGGTAGGAGACATGACTTTTACAGTCCATCCGCAAAATTTGACTTTCAACACTTTTGTGTTCCAACGACCACCAGCAGAAATAATAGCGTTTTTTTTTAAATTATTATTTATTTAACTTTCTCAACAAATCAGGATGCATAGTAAGTGAGGAACAATATAACAGAAGATTATCAGGAATCTCCAGGAGAAACCATATCACGAATGACGAGGTTCTCAGAAGACTCAAAAGAGGAAGGCATTTGATCGAAACCTTCGAATTAACTTTTTTTTTTTTTTTTACACATTGTATAGATATTTTTGACTGTAATAAATATACATTTAAAAAGAGAGTAGTCAAAAAAATCAAATTGTCTAGAATTGATATTGATCAACGATGATAACTATTTTTTATATATTTTACAAACTCACTCCCTTTCTCTCAACCTTACAATCACACTTACACACACACCCTTTTTTCTTGACACTTTTTTGTGTTTTTTTTTTTTTTATAGTTTATGTGTTGTTATTTTTTTCTTCTTATTTTGTTTAGTAATTCTGTTAGAACTCTGTTATTGGCTTTAGTAATGTATACTTGACATTGTATTTTTTAAATTAATGTATTGCTGTTGAGTTCCCAAATAAACAAATAAATAAATAAAAGATGAGAGCCTCAGCAAAAAGTGTTCAAGGACATGAACTGCGCCTCAAATACTGAGCTGAAAATAGCCACAGAACAGAAAAACATTTAGAATCTTGCTGCAGTCCAATACTCAGGATTTAGATATCAAAAATAATGTCTCAATCACCTCGGCTTAAGAGAAAGAACATTCACCGGGAGTCGAACCTGGAACCGTATCGTTAGTCCAGCTATAACACTACGTAGGCCATCATATCCTTATGATGATTAATCATAATTATTCCATTTCCGCTCCCTATGTGGAGCATATAGATTCCATAAACTGCCTCCGAGGTAAGCAATCGATCGCAATTGCTCGTGCACCTTCCAAAGTCAGGTCCGCTATCTATAGTTCCGATGTAAACTGCGGATTTATATGTACTGATCGAAAACATGCATTTCGCAAATTAAAAAACTATAAAAATAACTTCTATCAAAGTTTAAGGATAAACTGCAAAGATCACATGATAATTATCAACATTTTTGATTAGGGTAGTATATGCATAATATTAATTTAAATGTAGTGTTTATTTTTTCTGGTGCCCGGGATGTCTATTGCTAGTGTTTCTTTGGCAGGTGAAATCAGAACTGCGAGACGTGGACCTGACTTAAAAAAAGACGCGCAAAAACCCTAATCTGTTAAATTTAACAAAATACTATGAGCAAAATAATCAACAAATAAATATTTAATGAAACATGTGAATGTTTGGTTTAAACATAAAAATATGTACACTTCATTCAAAAGCACAAAAGCCTACTTTTATTCTAATTATTTTACTATGATATTAAATTGGTTTAAACATACTTAAATAAAATACTTATCTCGAAATGTTAACCACGTTTATTTAACGGATCTAAAAGAGTTTAGTAAACTCGTTAGGTACTAAGCCAAATTTAATTAATTTGTTAATACTAAACTTTATTTTCGGATAGTTTGCGCTCGTCCGATCAAAAGTCAAATAACTATGTAGTTTCATCAATGATAAGCTGACATCAATCTTCCACCCTTCACAAATTACAAGTTGATTTAGTTCAACTTATCTAGTTAGTCGGGGTAGGTATCAATTAACATTTACCCTCACTATCATATGGGATGATACCACGAGGGTAGCCGGATTCTCGAACATACTCATTATCTACAACGTATGTACCAAAATCTGGGTATTACGCTTACTATAAAAGTGGATAATTTCAGACAATAAGTCCCGTAAAAGCTTAAATAACTACGTTCCCGTGCTCTGTTCAAAAAATGAATAAATTAATTAGTATTGTTTTATTATATTTTTCAGGTATCCTATAATAGTACCTACCTACATTAAACAATATTTTAATTATGTTCAAATCGATATTCTTCGTAGGTATTAGCAGAATACTTTTACTCTTTTCTTGATAAAAAATACGGTAACACACTGGAAAAATGTAAAAAATTACCACGCTTTTCTTTTCCCATACAAAAACATAATGTAACAAGGATATCATTAAAGTATTACAAATGTAAATAATATATACACTATTTGACCTATAACTGAAAAAAAAAAATCTGTAAATTTATGATTATTATGTAGAATATAACCCATTTCACATATTTCGCAGCCTTCCCCCGTTCAATTAAAACGGATAATAAGGTTTAAAAAGGACACAAAAACAGCTTTTGTCTCGCTTTTGCCGAATAAAACAAACCGCAAAGGTTGAAAAAGAGAACATCCTTTATTATACTGGAAAATGATATACAGTCATATCTTTTGTTTCTTATCACACTCTATTATTGTATTTTCTCGTCTACAGGATGTATTGTATTCCCGGTAAGTACTCTTTTGTAAAAGGGAAACGTATTCCTTTTGGTGTTTAGGGACCAAATTATGCTGGTAGATTCGTTCAAATTACATTTCCGTGAGACTATTTTTATCCGCATGTAAAAGATTTTCGTCGATTAAGTTTGGGGGATTTTCATAATAGGAAAAGTTTCTTTGAAACTCCCTCGGAACTTGTTTGATCACACTGAATCCTTTCACCCGCTTTGATATCCCTTTAGTTTTTAGATTTATTCTACTAACTGAACGTATACCACTTCTTTTTTTACCTACATTAAGGATTCATTGTATTATATTTATTATGTTGCAAAAAAATGCTTTTAGAAATTAAAACTATAAAAAAACTATAAAAACAATAATAAATATAAAAAATATCATCGTAAAAATATCGTGTCTCTCGAACAAACTGCCCACGGCTATCATTACGTATTTCATAGTTTGGTTTTGTGATAATTTGTGCTAGTTATTCACAGAACTAATTATCTATGGCACTTCACGCGGGTAGTCTAAAAATTGCAACAATAACGCATCCGCTACAAAACCCGCATGCATATTTCGATCACGCATTTTTTCTCATTCAACTAACATAAAATCAACCTTGAACTATAAACACCGCATCCATTGTGTAATTGTGTCGTTAGTGAAATCGTTGTGATCTGTTTTGTGTTTTTTTGACGTTATTTTGGTGAAGTTCAGCACAGCAGTTCTCCTCCCTTTCCAGTCTCCATGAGACCAAGGTAAGGGCAATTTTCCTACTGAATTGACGGGCTTAGGTTTCCTGGTATCGCCTGGGAGCTGAGTCTTTCTTTTGGCCTCTTTCTTCGCCTTATTCATCTCTTAAATTTTCGCACGCATACAGCTTTCTTGTGTCAATAATCGTCAAAAATCGCGCTTCAGCTGCACCACATTGACTGATTATTATTAAATGCTAGCCTAATAAAATATACAATTCCAAAACAAATACTTTGCTCAAGAATCGTGCCAGTTACGATTTTTACTGTAGTATCAAAATTGCGATTTTATCATTGCAAGTCAAAAAATACGCAAAGTGTTTTTGTGTATAATACCGTTACATGCGAGCAAACCATTTTAGAGTAGGTTTTTTGCAATTTAATTTTAAAACGTCTCCCACAATAGGCCTAAGTTAAGATTTTTGTATTGACTAATCAGTTTAAAATGAAAAATCATATGACAATTTATGTGATTATTTTTCATATTGGTTAGTAAAAAGCGCTTTATTTCAAGTCTGTCTGTCTTTCTCTTAACCTCAATGGAAACACGGGAACGCGTCATTCTATTACTAACATAATACAATGGTGTTATTGGGCTAGTGAATTTTGTTAATGAAAATATGGAATTCAAAACTTTTCAAAATGACGAAAATAACTGAAAAAAACTTTTGGCTGTCTGTAAAGTCGGTTTACTGACGACAATTTTACGTGATAACGTCATAAGAAAACATTGATGAAAAATAGCAACTTTTATGAATTGAATTGAATTTTTATTACTGAATTATCATTGTTTTGTATAATACAAAGCAGGAGTTGATTGAATTTTTTTTTTTCTTCCATAAATTGATAAATAACATTTTTTTTGCACTCGGTAATTCAAATATTTGTTGACTTAAATTATACAAATTAACATCTATAAATCAGATTGAAAGAGATAGATGCGTCACAAACCGAAAGCTTAGGCCGATCGTGCCTCTCTATCGCTTGTTCCGCGCTCTCGCTTGCACACTCGGCTCAGGCGGAACGTGACAATGAGTCATGCTTTTTCGTGTGTGCAGCCGGCGTTCATCGATTTACTAGACGTTATCACGTCAAAAATAACCCTTAAATATATGATATATCCAATCTCATATTCCGTCTTTATGATAACAGCCTATATTAAAAAGTAATATTATGTTTCTGTTTGTTCAAAGTTTTACCTGTTACACAAAACAGTACATAATATATTATTATACAATACTTACACATTTTTGTTCTATTAAAATCCAATAATGATTACAGTTCCAGCGATGTAACCACACAACCACAAGTCAGCACATAAATATTCAGTCAGCCAAATAATTTGACTTGTACCCCCACCCCACCCCTCCGCTACCCCGCCCCCTTTGCCGTTACATTACTATGTGGAAATGTTAGTAGTTAGGGAATTTGTGGATATTTATGGGACTGTAGGGCATGATATTATTATAATGGTAACACTGTTGCGTAATACGGCTGTCATTTACTTGGTAATGAGATGTTCAACCTAAGTTTATTTGTGTATTTGTGTACAATGGAAATTTTAGTGTGTTTTAAAAAAATATACAAAAACATGTATATGAAATTAAATATATATTAAGATATTATTGATATCCCGATATATATTATTGAGACAGAAAAAATTCTGAAAGCGAATGTGGTTTATCTAGGCGAACGACGTAGACGAGTTCAATATATAGCAGTTCCGCTCTTTGGGAGATTTGAGATATTTACTTCGTTTTTATTTTTTTTTCGAGGTGGTATGGCCATTATTGGTACTCTCTGGTGATAGGTAGTTCGAATTCCTTCCGAAATTTATTGCCTACCTTCACCCATTCATTACATTCCGATTTGTCACCTGTTTTCCAACTCCAATTCAGTCTCGAAAATCCGCTCAGCGCAGCAACATACTCTGACCTGACTCTTCTTTCGTTCTTTTTCCATCAAATTCCCCTTGTCATACTCGCTCCATCTCCAAGTTTCCAGAAACCAATTCCCGAATCCCCCCTCGGTGAAAGTGAGTAGAAGTGTGCTGTGCCCCCTCGGTTTGTGTCCCGCCGCGCCAGTTCGACGTGGTGTTTCCAGAGTATTCCAGGATACTTCGCCCTTCCTGGTGGTCCTTCATCGTCATTTCCCGCCCTTGTTAAGTCCAGCTCTGGTAAGTCCTTTTTTCCATTTTCCGATCCTCGTTCGAATGAAGTTACCAGAGAGTTCTCATCGTGGCGAATTCAATCATTACTAGGCAAAGATCTTGAAATTAATTTGAATTTCCTTGTTACTAGGACAGTTTGCACACTGCAAAAGAAACTGTTGCAGTTTTCTGTCCCGTTAAAGTGCGCTTTATCGATAATTATTGTTAAGCACGTCACTATTCCGTCTAAAAATATATCTTTATAAATAGATCTATCGCACTTTCGATACGGCAAAAAACTGTCCCCCGATAATTTATTGTGCATTAGGCATTGCATTTACTCCAAGCGGTGATTTTTCTTACAGCGTACTATCATCTAAAAAATAAGGCATTAAAGTGTAATTGCCTAGCAAAATTTTCAAAATGGCTGAAAACTGTCGCGTGAAAGTTGGCCATTTTTCCCGCCGAATTTGGCCGTTTCGCGCGGGAATCTAGATTGGCAGCGCCTGGCAACACCGCGATACGGCAGGATACAAGAGACTTGGCAACACCGCGCCCTAAGCCGGGATTGGCGCAGACAATAATTGGCAGATATTCAAGGCATTAATCACTGGCACCTCGGTACGGAATATCAGTACCCAAAGCCTCTATTCTCTGTAAAATATATCTCGTTTATGACGTCACACGATAATGATATCTATAGTGATTTTTTTAAAGATTTGCTATCAAATTAATAAAATTAATTTATACCATAAAATACCCAAATTTATTTTTCAATCCAAGATAATTCGTTCATCATTTTTAAAATAAATACCTATTTATTTTTTCAGTTTATATAATAATGGCAAGCATTTTTTTATTATTTATTCTTACGCGTGGTAAGTAGTAAGATCGTATAATATTAACATTTATGTAATAGCTCGTGTGGGCGTTTAAAAATTAAATAAATTAGTAAAAATAACGAATCTTAGGTTATTTAAGTCCCAAAATTGGACACTGCCATGTCGGTAATATAATGTTGATAACACAAAAAAACAACCGGGGAAAATTTATCTGTGTGGTTTTAAGTGTTTTCATTATAAACTTTCTATCGCAGATTAGGTACTTAATGCACCTGTATATTAATATTATCAGAACAAATTCTAACTCTAATTAATCTAACTGCCGATGGCCGGCTCATGGCGGGCTGTATTAATTGTAATTATTGTAACCAAAGAACCGGGTTGTGGTCTAGTGGTAGAGTCGAAGACTCCGGATTAGAATCTCTGGGTTCGAATCCCACTCCAGCTCAACCTGTTTCCTGCTTCCTGGCCCAGTTATTTTTGACTATTTGAAAGCAGTACCAAAATTGAAATATTTGAGTATATCATAAAAAGTCAAATGTTTTTTTTAAATTAAAAAAAATCATGGGTGAAAAGGATTTTTAGTTTATCATATTTTTTAACTAACTAACTAACTAACTAACCATCACGACATATCCCCGTAGTGGTAGGCAGAGAGGATAGAACGCCATACCACTCTGTCCTGAAGGGACTTCCTTTGCTTCCTCTACATTCATACATCTTCTCATGCACATACGCCGATTATTCCGACTTTTCACATGTCCACTTTCAAGTTCTTGTCATTTGGTCATGCCATGTCTTTCTCGGCCTTCGCGGCGTCTACATCCAGGCACACTTGCATTTAAACTTCTTTTAGCAGTTCTTTCACCACTCATTCGCTCCACATGACAATCAATATTTTCATAATGCTACTTTCATTTATTATATACGTATTCTTTCACGCCATTGGCATTGAGCCGAAATAACATATTATAATAAATTCACTTACTACATTAACAGTACCTAGATTTTATGTCTATTATGCATTCCTGTTGTAGATACATTTAGCAGGTCTGCCAATACTCAGCTTTTAGCTTGATTGGCAGTCTTGGAACATAAATTAAATTATATGTATCCATTAAATTATGAACACATTAAATAAATAAATAAATAATTTAGAATTACTTGTCATTGAAATGGTTTTGTTTGAAAATTATTAGACCAGTAAACGTCTATCTCCCTAACTACGTTGGCTAATGTACAAAGCCATGCATGATGCCGCTCCAGAGTATTTAAAAGAGCTTTGCATTCCAGATGAACTAGCTGAGAGACGTCTCACACTTCGATCAGCTACATCTACAGCTATAGGCAGGGTTTTAGTACCGATCCGTAATCAGCGCACAAAATTTGGAGAGCGCGCTTTTGCGGTTGCGGGCCCTGTGGCTTGGAATGCTCTCCCACCAGAAGTGCGCAACTGTGAGAGTGAAGTGATGTTTCGAAAGAAACTTAAGACCTATATGTTCTCAAAATCTTTTGATTAATTTTGATAATAGTATTTTCTACTCAGAAATAGAGTTTTTACTCACTTTAAATTTCCTGAGCTGTTAAATTCAATATTTAAAGCGCCCTTGTGGTATATTTATACGAAAACGGCGCTATATAAATTATCCAAAATAATAATACGAAACAGTGCGAACAAAACAAACACATCTACGGCAGAAACTAACAAAACCTGACCCATTTCATCCAGAAACGCCTCGTCCAAGGAACAACAAAGTTCCTGGAAGCACGTCCGCGCGCGTCACTTACTATCTCTGGGCGTTACCTTTACCTAGTCAACTTGCGTTTACCAGTTGCTAGTTACTAGATACGAGTACGTACCGAATGTGTTCGGGGGGGGGCGATAACCCACAATACATCCTTTTTTAAATTTATTTTCGACGTGATAACGTCTAATAAATCTATGAACGCCGGCTGCACACACGAAACAGCATGACTCATTGTCACGTTCCGCCTGAGCCGAGTGTGCAAGCGAGAGCGCGGAACAAGCGATAGAGAGGCACGATCGGCCTTGGCGTTCGGTTTGTGACGCATCTATCTCTCTTCCACTCCATCGGCCGATGCGTCTGAGTAGAAGGGAGACAGCAGCAGCACACAAAAAGAAAAAACAAAAAATATATATTTATATAAAAAAATGTAATTTACAATTAACTCCTGCTTTGTATTATCCAAAATAATGATAATTTAGTAATAATAATTCTATTCAATTCACAAAAGTATGCTATTTTTCATAAATGTTTTCTTATGACGTTATCACGTAAAATTATCGTCCGTAAACCGACTTGAGCCGAAAGTTTTTTATTTTATTGAATACATAAGATTCATATTTTATATATACAATATAATACAACGAATTCGCATCACACGATCACACGTTATTTAACACATGCGCCTAACTTTATTTTTGAATTTGGATTTTTTTTCTTCTTCGTGAATATTTTTCCCCAGTTCATAAAAACATTTTACCGCCTCAAAAATAACACCGAATTCTGGGACATACTTTTTTTTCTCAATAGTAATCTTATTTTTTCTTTGTTTCTTGTATTGTGTCCGTGTTGATTTCGACTGTCGTAAATTTTGTGCCAGAGCTCCGAGTTCTTATAAAAGTTTATAATTTTGAAAACGAATACCATTGTATTGTTAAATACCCGTTGCTTACACCTTACACGATACTTTCAAAATAATTCTAAAAAATTCTAATTTACAAAAAAAAAACTGATAATAGATGCCAAGAAAAAGATATTCATGCGTCGCGCCTTTCACTTTACAACAAATTCTGATAACTGGCATACCTATTTGGATATAAAATACATACAAGGTGGAATGGTGAATATTGTTATATCGGAATATTGCAGATCTTCTCTATCTCTGTTGAGATGTCAATAATGATTGATAAAGTCAATTATGGGTATAACCCAGCATTTGTCTTAAAATTTGTACTTGTACGCGTTCAAAATATATTGTTGATGATGTAAACACCAGACTATGACAGGTCATAAGCTCTGTTAACGCCTCGATATACGGGTTCCCTTCTCGTTTCTGGCTCTCAAAATGAAGTATTTATGGTTTTTGGTAAGATAACAGATATACCCTCTGGTCAAAGATGAACATTTTATGCGTCATACTTTCGACTTAAAAGGTAATATTGATAATGTTGCAATTGTGTAACAAATAATCAAGATTCACTCCATTTTGCGTATCAATGCGGTGCATCATTGGACAGACTTAAAAAAAAGAAGTAGTACCAGGAAGTGTGGATACTGACGGATGCAATAATGTAAAAAAAAAATTCGCATGAAGTGTGGTTTGGCCATTATTGATAGTCTCTGGTGATAGGTAGTTTGAATTCCTTCCAAAATTTATTGCCTACCTTCGCCCATTACATTTCAATTTTTCACCTGTTTTCCAATTCCAATTCAGTCTCGAAATCTCGCTCAGCGCAGCTACATTACTCTGACCTCGCAACATCCATCCTTCTCGTAAACTCCAATACCTGATCTTCCTTCGTTCTTTTCATCAAATTCCCCTCGTCATACTCGCTCCATCTCCAAGCTTCCCAGATTCCAACTCCCGAAACCCCCCTCGGTGAAAGTGAGTAAAAGTGTGCTGCTGCCCCTCGTTTGTGTCCCGCCGGGCCAGTTCGACGTGGTGCTTCGAGAGTATTCCAAAATACTTCGCCCTTCCTGGCGGTCCTTTATTCGTCATTTTCCGCCCTTGTTGAGTCCAGCTCTGGTAAGTCCTCCTTCCATTTTCCGATCCTCGTTCGGACGAAGTTACCAGAGAGTGGCGGATCCAAAGTGGATTGCGCCCTTTTCCCTAAACACAGTCGATACTTTCCCTGCAGTCGGCAATTAGCGGTGCTAAACTTTTCTAATCTAAACCTTCGGATTCCGAAGCTGGTGTGAGCTTCTAACTTTTAACAGAGTGAGCAAACTTTCTGATTTATAGGTGGCGGTAAGTCAAACTCCGTGAAACGCGGAGAACGGAGAAGGGCCGGTATTTAAATGGACGTTCATTCTTCGATTCGCTTCAATCTAATGACAGAAATTATCTCATGGAGAAATATACCAAGTTCTTTTACTTAAGATATTATTGATATCCCAACAGAGACGGAGAAACTCTGGAAACGAATGTGGATTATCTAGGCGTGTACAGGACTTATGTCTTGTCATTGGCTGGGTTAAGTGGCCACTTGATGTACTACAACAATCCCCATTCAGCCCATCATCTGACAACCATACATGACAAATTTTTGAAAAAACTATATATATTGAATTTGTAAAGAAGTTTCCACATTTGAGTTTGTTTTTCGACAATTTTTCTTTTTTTTTCTCTCTAGTGACATCTGTTGAGAAGATTGTTAAGCATTTTTGGCAATCTATCTTTATTGGTGTACCTTATCCACACTCAATGGGGCCTAGGGCACTGCATCAATACACAAAGTGCTACGTAATTTGGTCATTTCAACGGAAGAGAGTCGGTATTTAAATGGATGTTTTTTCTTCGATTTGCTTCCATCTTATAATGTAAAATATTTCTTCCAAAAAGATACTACTTCTAATACTTTCCCTTATCCATACATAATAGTGCATGGGGCACTGTATTGATACCCAATGACACCGTTGACCGGGTTTTGGGAGTCATTTAAAACATAAAAAAATTAACTTAGATTTTAGATTTTTAATTTTTAAAATTCTGATTGATATGTAATACCTTGAGCTTAAATTTTTTTTCTTAAATATTACGTAGAGGGCTATCAGCAGCAAAACACAAAAAATAACTTTTCAAGAGGTAGACGTAGTATATGGCCCAGCCAGCCGAAACGCCTTTGCCGGATGACAGTTGTTGATACCAAGGGTGGCTGCGTTCGTTGTCTCACCTCTGAGTTCCTCATAAAGTCATAACACCGCACACCTAATGACCTAATACTCTTCTGGAATACCTCTTTTTTTCTTTTTTTTTTTTTTAATAAAAAAGAAATCTTTGCAATCTATGATATTTGCACATATTTCAATTTGTAAATACTATTTTCAATAAATCCTAAGCGGCTTGTGCTTGAAAATAGGAATCGAGTCATGTCGAAGTGGGGATTCGAACCGACGATCTCTGGACTCAGAGACCGCGACGCTACCCACTGGGCCACCACCCGTTCATTTCACCACCTATTCTCAAAACTCAGAAATCTGCTATTTTGGGCCCTTGTTAGGTGCCATGATTCGCAGCCATAGAGGAGAACAGATAAGACGCAAGCGTGAAAAGGTTTAAGTATTTCTAAATAATATCGATAGTTAAAAAAGTTGGGTAAAACTTTTGCTTACAATTTTGCATTTTTCTATTCAACCTTTGATTGAAAAACAAGACACGATAAGGGTTGGAGATTCGGATAAATAGAAACAGGATTTAATTTATTCCCGGTCGGGGAGAAATATACCAGGGGGTCAGAAGTCTAAACGGATTAGGGCGGGCTACTCTAACACTTGCTCTGATGCATAAATTCAAAGTAGCTTCAATGTGAAGACCACGCTTCGGTGACTATCTAGAAAAGCTCTCCACAAACTTTCTGTGAGACGAGTCGAATAACGCTGTAGTACTGAGGTGCCAGGAACCCAGAACAATAAATGAATTATTACGTGATTTGGATTCTAGTACTGAACGATATTTAATTTATTATTAATTACGATACAGTTGAGTAGATGTTTGAATGATATTGATTTGTTTTGGTGGTTGGGGTGAAGATTGTCATTTTATTTATTTATTTAGGCTTTTTATATTTCGAACTGTTTCACTGTAAATCAGCTGTAATCACTGTTTTATTTATATACAAACAAAAATAAATCTTTTTTTAAGCCATTAATTAGTGAGAATATTCTGGTTTATACTGTAAAATATTTAAAAAAACTTGAATTTGTATTTTTTTCTTATTATCAAGAATATACTGTTATGTATGCTGTTAGGTCATTTTTGACAATTTAGTGCTATCGTGGATTATACTCACCCAAAACTGATATATTCTGAAACCCATGTATTCTATACCTTGGATAAAAATGTGAATTAGTTTAACATAGGTTATTGCAAACCTTAGCAAAATAAGAAAGGTACCTACCGACTGCTTTTAATGGCCTCAAGTACCTATAAAAAAAGACTAACTTGTACCACTAAGTCGGCACCACAGAAGTCTGATATTTTGGGTACCGTTGTGAGGTGCTATGGTTAACAGCCATAGAGGAGAACAGTTGTGATGCAAACGTTTAAAAGGCGGCATTTTATTTTAACCGATTAAACATCCGATCGCCAGACAGCCTTCATACTGTTGATTGCGTCGCCCTGTACTCCTAGCCGCACTCCCAGTTCCTTCTGAAACTGCCGTTTTCCGTCATGTACGCTCCCAGGATAACACAAATTTTCCTTTATAGGCAAACACGACATCAAAATACATTAGTGAAAATCAAAATATTTATTAATTACTCATTTAAAATATTGGGCATATTTTTACTTATTTGTACCAAGAACCTTGATGTTAGTGATCAATTTAAAGTGATTACGTACATAAATTATCAAGACAAGGAGATTTATATTAAAGACAGATTAATGGATTTGTAACATCATTTAATAATGTTTCGTGTTGAGATCCGGAGAATGAAATTTAATGTGGCGTCAAGACACTCGAAATTAATCAGGATTTTATGAAAAACAATATCCTTGGCAAATTCGCTTAAAAAGTCGATACATTTTCAAGTTGATTGTATTTGGTGTGCCAATGCAGTGGCCTATGCACAATTGGGAGCGGATAAGGGAAAGTAGTAGAAATAAAAGTCAAATAAACATACCAGGTAATTATTTTTTAGTTTGTTCACACAAAGTAATTTTATATTGTAGGTAACTTAATTAAAGCTAAGCATTTGGGAGTAACCCAATTTATTCTTTCCTGAAGCTAACGACGTTTTTCAGCAATAACCAATATATTAAATTGATTTTGTTGTATGAATTAGATTCAATGAAACCTTTTTGTGCCTATTGGACTTTCGCTTATATAATACGTGCGTATTTCATTTTATTAAGAGTATGTATTATAACCAATGCCCTTTTCGTCGATGAATAGTTTTTGTTGGTAAATAATCTTTAATCACTTCAGGAAATTTCTTTTGAAAAAGCCCCAGTTTATTTGTATTTTACAATAAATTCTGGTACCTAGTGCCAAATTTTTCCTTAATTAATTGAAGATATTTATTTAGTAAAATGCCTCTCTCACAGGCTTTCGATAATTTTTTTAAGAGATTTGTCAAACGTATTATCCTGTAATCTTTGAAAAAAAAATTGATAGAGTTCCAAAAATAGAGTAATTGGCTTAAAATACTTAACTTCACTGTCAATACATAGATGGCGCATTCAACTCGAAAGTGGATGGCTCTCGGATACGTAGCATATAAGAAAAAAAGAAACATGTGTTTAAGCTGTTGTGGGAATTCGCTAATAAACGGAATGGGGTATGTTGTAATACGTCAAGTGGTCACTTAACCCAGCCAAGTTTATAAGCGCTGTAAACGCTTAAATATCCATATTCGCAAGTTTCAAAAAAGCTTTTTCATCTCTACAGAGACAGAAAAAAATATTTATTCACAATATATTAATAAATTGGTATTACGACGCATTGAAAAAATATTGTTAAATGTATAGTAGTAGTCCTACACAGCTTCATATCCTATATTTTATTTAAATAAATATTTAATTTTAAACAAGCGTAATACGTTTATTACGTAGGTATATGTCAATCCTTTGCAGCAATTTTAATATTTAAAATGTAATTACAAATTTGTATTATAGAAAAATGAGTACAAAAGCTGCTTTAAAAGATACATATAAAATTAGTTTTCTTCTGTGCATCTTGATTTGCAAAATGCGAGAATATTTCAACCACTATATTTATAATATCTACTACCTTAAGTTACCTTATCTTTTCCTTGTTGAGGTTAGGAAGTGTCTTGTTAAGCCTCCCTTCCGAAGGGAAGAGAAGGCTTTGCTGGCTACAGCCCTTACGATGTAGGCAGCTTTGTAAACAAATTGGTCCCCTCAACTTAAGATTTGGGGTATACTTAAAACACACACACAAAAGCTGAAGAGTGAATCTAAAAAATAATTAATAATAAAAAAAAAGAAAATTTTAATTACAGATTTTTTCCATTTCAAAAAATTGAAATTAGTAGTAAATATCGATGGTTGACATTTGAACCAATATTTCGTAGATTTTTCTAAAGATAAAAAATTTTATAAAACTAAAATTATGTAAAGGTTTTTACTGTAAAATATTTATTATTAATAAGTCTATTGATAGAGGTTCATATTTTAAAAAAAATACTTAACACTCGAACTGCAATTTAAGTTGACGAAAGTATTAATTTCCATTAGAAATTACTATGCATTATTAAGGCATCTGATGTTTTGTTAACTCATTAATTTTTGTTTTTTAGAATCACTGCTAGAGTGTCCAAAATACAAAAAATCTAGCAGCTTGTAGCATAGTGGTAGTGCATTTGGCTACCGTGCTTGAGGTTGCGGATTCGATTCCCGTGGGGGGTCATCATGAAATATTTAGTTACATGTGATTTTCATATTAATATTTCATGTGTGATATCTTGGACTGGTACCTACTGAAGCGTAAGACTGATCATCCTACATACATTTTATGAATTGAGCAAAAGACACTGTACTTAGTGTACCAATGCAGTGCCCTATGCACCATTGGGTGCGTGTAAGGGAAAATAGTAGTAGTCCAATAAATTACTGTCACCCACTTTACCACATTCAAAACATATTTACACTTCGAAGGACACAGAGTTAAAGTTATTCTTACATCCGGTTAAAAAAGACCTTGGCTACCAAAAATTAACCGAGATGTGTTGGCAATTATCCGGTCCATATAACAGGTAGGAGACATACAAAGGAAGAGAATTAAAGAGCAGTTTGTCTTAATTTTAGCATCATATATCTTCTTTCCAGGGTTAATAACTTCAGACAAGTATATTTTAGGTTAACTGCTCTACTCTAGTTCTTTCTGTGAAGCGATTAAACTAATTGAAATGGGGTAGAAAATCAGTTTTAAATTGTGTGTAACGAGAATTTATTACGGAAAAAAGCACATTTTTCCTCAAGGGACAGATTTATGTTTTTTTAAAAGAAACTTAATTTTTTAAAGTTTGTATTTAACAAGGACACGTAGTTAGGAAAATTTAAAATAGTTTTACATATGCATTCGGAGAAAAAGCGGTTTGAAATTTGCATTTTTCATATTAAATTATAGAAATTGTAACAATGTTCCGGACAAAATGAAAAATACACAAAAAGATGTTCAGAAATACATAGCTTTAAAATTAGTTATTATTGATATCCCAACAGAGACAGAGAAACTCCGGAAACAAAACACAGTTTTTTATTCGGTTTTGCTAGTCGTAATTATTATTTCTATACTAGCGGGTACATCAAATAATGTAGTCGCATGTATATTTTATTGATTCAGAACTGACAAAGCATTTAACTACATATTTAGGGGTACCTACTTATGTATTCTGCATCTGCAATATTTGGTAATTATTTCAGCCAACTCAATCTGAATAATAGCACACAATTAAAAATTTCATAACATTGCATTGTGAATATCCTTCATGACACGTTTACCAATTAAAATGATTGTTAAGGATTCGTAAAACCAAAATTTATCATTAGTTTATGAAATATTCTCTATGGCTAAAGCGAAATTATTATTACACCTGTATTTAATACGCTTATCTTCCATTCCGTTAGCCCAAACCTAATAATGTAGTTGTAGATTAATTAAAAAATAACTATATATTAGTATTTAGATTTTTTTTAAATGTAAGTACACACACAGTACGTGTGTTTTCATGTTTTCAAATACACGAGTGTTTTGATTCAAATATAGTTTCAGAAAATATAAATGATATTTCATTCAATTATTAACCAGCATTCATTTCAAAATATATTTTATTCCTATTTTTAGCAAAAGCATTACGAGTCAAGTACCTACTACCACCATTTTTAATATAAGGGTAAAAAGTTCTAGAATAATTTTTTTTTACACGAAGTAGGTATTCTAAGAAAAGGGGGTTTTACTAAACGATATTTAAATTTATGTTAGATTATTATAGACATCCATCTACTGAATAGTCAAAAAAATAAAAATAACTTACCATGAAGTCCAAGCACTGATATATGGTGTAGCAGCAGACCCACCCCCATAAGAGTATGGAGGCAAGCTAGGGGTTGGTGGTGACTTGATAATCTGCCTGATATTGCCATTATCAACCCTCTCCCTACTTTAGATTTAGAGTCCAGCCAGTTTCAACTTCGCGGTCAGCTTTATAGTGACATTCATTTACTTAAAGGTTAAACTTGTGTTCGAGGTCAACAGAGAATGTTCTCGAAAAGGTTAAAGTTCTTTATGGTATACATTTAAATGCGTTTGTAGAGTAACTTTGTTTTATTTTTACTGTTTTTCACTTACATAAAGCAAACAAATCACTGGTAAAACACTGGTGGTTTTGTTTTAAAATTAATGTTAATAATTTCCACTTTTTTGCGGCTCTATTTAACTATTTTTATTAAGAGCACTGTACTGTTTTCAGATGCTACGTAAAAATGAAAATAGTAATTAAAATGCTTTGAGAATTTTTCAACAACCTGACTACGGTAAAATCTTTAAAAATAAAAGTGTAAAAGTAACGTATTATGTATGGAAAGAGAGATAACGAGGTCTGCGTGAAAGAAGAGTAGTGCGGCGTCTTACCCTTTCTGTTTACCCTATAAAAGTTTTTTAAAAACTTCAGAGACATCACAACACATTAAACATTGTATTTTTATTTGGTTCAAAGATATTTAAATGTAATTATATGTACGTGCCTATAAAACCTGAATCGCCTATGTTAAAATTATCCCCTAAAACAAGCACTTTCATAGTTCCTATTAATTAGTGTCCCATGAAAAACGGTATCAGTTTATCCATATTTACACTTTTTCTAATTCGTTTGTAAATCATCAGTTGAAACGTTTTAATTGATGGTTTTTGATAAATGATGACAAAAAAGAAAAATGTTTGATATTTGTATTCGTATGTAAGCTACTTGTCTTTTTTGGTACAACAATTTTAATAAATACCTACCATTTATTTAACAATATTCTTGTAATTAATTTGTAATAGAATCCTGCAAATATTATGTTAATTTCACAAAACAAGTAGTTCACGGGTTCCAAATATATTGTAAGACTCTATCGTTTCTTTGGCCCTTGCGAATAATACAAATTCGACGACGTAAGACGGTAAAAAAACTTTTTATGGTTTGAATTATTGGTATCATTAGGGAACCGACTCCAGGATACTGGTGTAGTTACAGGAATGGATTAAACCGGGAACAAGGGAGCATTTTTTAACAGGAATAAAACAAATCGTGGAGAGGGATAATAAAAGATATGTAAAATCGTTTCCCGCACTCCTGAGAGGTTTCTTACCGTTCGTTCGCGTTCTTGGGGTGAAAATCCGCATTTATTATCTTTTATTTCTTTATTAGGAATAATATTCCAACTTCTCACAACACGTAGATTTGGGTGCAAGCTATGGTAAGTTTACCCTTTAAGATTTATGGTAAAAAGTTCATTTGAGAGCGGTGATATAACGGCGCGTTACGCTAACGGAAACTCCAGCTTTTAATGAAAATGTAAGTGCAAAAAATGTTTTTTCCTAATTTTTTATTATTTCAAATTTTAAAAATAGTTAAGAAAATTTAATGCAATTTGAAGGGATGTTTTAGCATCGCCACAGAGGAGGTGTTAACTTATATTTGGCGGTGCCTAAACATCCATCTACATTCCTTTCAATGTACCCAACCATCTTTTAAGTAGAAAATACATTTTCTGCACATAACATCATTAAAAACTGAAGGTTTTTAATAGGATAACGCTTTATTGTAATACAGCTAAACCGTTTCAAATATATTTTTAGGCACAGTTCTATGAAAATTAATAATATTTATTATTTTATTTATTTGGCTTTTTGTACAGAGCGTTGTGAACATTGGCGGGTTTATCGTAGTCCGTTTTCCTCTGATCTCATATAGATCAAAGTAAAAAAAATAAAACTAAAAAAAATCTAAAGATTAATTTTTTAAATTGTAAGACGTCCAAAGAAAGACTTTTTCAGTTCCTATGTTATGATTATCTATATAAGGCAATAAATAAAGAGATAAAAGTGATTATTTTTGTCTTGTATTATTGTGTTTCTTTCCTCAATTATAAAAAAAAAATTAAATCTATAAAAGTTTATAACTGTTTATATTCTGGGGTCTTCAGTGACCCCGCGCGACTACTCGCGTTACAAAAAACGCGCGACTGGCCGAGGGTTAATAAATAGCAAAATGATATTTTTGTTTCCAAGTTTTTATTTTACATAGATATCAACTAAAAAACGCAGATTTCAAAGAGAAAAAAAATTATGACCTTAAATTTTTATTACAGTCTTAAATAAAGGTCATACTAAACCAAGTACCTACTAAAATAAGTACCAACTAAAAAGGAGGTACTTATTTAAAAATGTTTGATAAAAATTTTAATAGTATTTTTACTGTCGGCATTATTTTGACATCAATGTTATCAAACAACATAAAAATATATATTATTTTGATTCAACTACGGATCATGACATAGAATACATAAAATAAAGTATTGTAACTGTAATGAGTATACGAATTTTTTTCTTACAATATACAAGTATATATCAATTTAGATGCTATTATCATCTATTGTCCGCCTTGTGGTGAAGTGGATGGCGCATTTGGCTACCGTGCGCGGTCTGTACTGGTCACGGGTTCGATTCCCGTAGATGGTTACCGTAAAGTATAAATTTACATATTAATATTTCATGTGTGATACCTTGGACTGGTCATCTAACTTTCATGTAATAAAACTATCGAGATAAATTGTTGCTCTTTGTGTGCCGATGCAGAAAGTAGAAAACAAGTCGTAACGAAGTAGGAATCTAACTTACGAATTTTTATATGAAGTACCTACCAACTCTTACCACCCGACCACAACTTAGTTTGAGTGGTATATTGAATGAAGATATTTTAGGCCTAGTTTAGATGTAGGTGACTAATATTATCTAAACGCACACAAACTCAAATTTATAATATTTAAAAAACACAATGAAGTGTTTTTTTTCAAACCTGGGTATTTGTGACGTTGTTGCCCTCTGTAATTGGGCCTCCTGGTCTGTTGAGGTGGTTAGATTAATAAAATAAAATAAATATTTGAAAAATGTTTTTTTGGTCCAAGATATCTAATATCTAATACTGCTAGTACTCGCCCTTATCCGAACCTAATGCTGCCTAGGGCACTGAATTGGTACAAGTCATTGGTGGAATCTTGATCATTTGCTAGATTGTACCATTATATGTTCGTAAACAAATGCAAGATAAATACTACTATTACGTTCCCTTATCCGCACCCAATGGTGCATAGGGCGCCGCATTAGTACATCAAGTGAATCTTGATCGTTCGTTACACGAAAAATATATATTATGGTGACTCCGTAAAGAATTGAACCCGTGACCTCTTGTTTGGCGGCCCAACACGCTAACCACTACAACACGAGGCGGTTCTTATTCATTAACCTACTGACCATCGCGCCGTTTCTCCGAAGGGGTAGGCAGAGAGGATGGCAGGCCTCACCACTCTGTCCTGGTACACTTCCCTTGCTTCCTCCACATTCATACATCTTCTCGAGCACGCACGTCGATTATTCCGACTTCTCACGTAACCGATTTCAAGTATTTGTTGTGCCTACTGCCATGTCCCACGACTTCTAAAAAACATTAATTTTATTTTTCAATAATATCGTCGGTAGGTTATGAAGAGATATTCTACGGAAAAATACACCTCAGAGTTATTGGAAAAACGTTATCACATTTCTGCAACTGGTTTATAAATCTGGGTAGGAAAAATCTTTCAAGTATCTTTCCGTAACAAATAGAAAAAAAACTTTGACCTAATTTCAGTGAAAGGGTCCAATAAAAACGTTTTCTATTCCCCACTTTTTGTTCTAGTTTTTTCATTCCTTCTCAGCTGATTGTTAAAATTTATTTCTTCGCAATTCTTCTAGATACGCTCAAGGCAGAGAGTTGAGATTTTCTTTACCATTTTTAACTTTTTCATTCGTTCCTGGGCGATATCCAACGCTTTGGTATATGCTAAGGCCCCTTTCAATAAAACATGTTTTCTTATCGCTCCGCATATTTTATTCAACAAAATATTTAAAACGATTAAGTAAACGTGTGCAAATCACTTTTTATCATGCACAACTTTACAAAATTAAGAAATCATTTTTAATTATGGTTATAGAGATCCTCGATTCGAATCCCTAATATATCACGATTGGAAACCTATTTCCAAGCGTAAATCGCTTACAGTAAATTAAAAATGTATTTATTATGTGCATATTTATCGTGAAATTGCATAAATGTATATTACATTTAATGAAAAAAACAAAGGATTCTTTCATCAAGTGGTGTGTCCATAAATAATATATATAGGAAAATAAATATTTAGTTACCATAATAACGCAAAAATCACGTTTACTTGAGGGACATGTATGAGCATTAAGTAATCTTAATAAGAGTTTCTGTATTGGTATACCAAAGAGCAAATCTTGATTATTTATTAATTGAAACCAAAATAATTGGTCCGTCCGTAAATCTTTAGTTTACAAAAAACACCCCCTCCTGCCTTTAACTCTAAAAGAATATTTACATATTTTAAAAGTTAAATGTATGAATATCGTACTATTTTATTACACCAATAAGTTTGTATTTATTTATTCTCTTGGAAATTAAGGGATACCAATATATTGAGATTCTTGTCACGTAAAATGACTAACCGAAAAACATTTACGGATTAAATAAATCTTTTGACCCTTAAAGGGTATTGTTAGAGGGTTAGACGTCGAACTGGATGTCTCCTTTTTTCCGTAATTGTATTGATTCGTGACTTGACATTTTTTTATTGATATGGCAGCTTAAGAAGTATGTTTTTGCAGAAAAATCATAACAATAGTATTTATGGCTACAAAATTTTAAACTAAATGGTATTTATTTTGATAACATGCCCTGGTGCTGAAGCGTAAATCTGATAATCTTGGCTTTGTGTAACAAATGATTTTACATAAAGATTCACAGCGCTCAGTGTACCAATGTAGTATCCTATGTTCTGTTGGGATAAGGGGATGAAGTTGTAATATTCATGTTCTGAACATATTTTGTAATAAGATGTCCATAAATTTAAATTGTACATTGTATTTTCAACTAGGCGTTTAGTTCGAATCTACACAAAAAGGCTCTCACATAAAAAGGCTTTTTTAAAATCTTTTTTACGGCCAACAAGCAGTTTAATTCTACGAATGAATGTAATTTTTTTTAATAAATAAAATACACCCAATATTAACTTGTCATAATCATAATAAAACGTATTTTCGTTTATACATCAAATGTGGAAATCTTTATATCTCAATTTTTTTTTTTAAAAAAAACTTATTTTTAGCATCGTAAAAATTCTCCTAAAAATAATAACAAATCGACTCGTATAAAGCTTAGAAATTTTATTTCTAACAGAATAACAACTTACCAATGTGCATGGATCAAAATATTATAAAACAAAAAAAACCTTTTTAAAGATATTTTTAACGCCATCAATACTTTTTAATTAATGTAACAATTAAAACAAATATAATTCTCAGCATTTTCAACGTATTCATTTATCAATATTTCACGCAACGTGTCAAATTTTCACGTAGTAATTCGCAAAGCGTCGCGACGCAGCTCGCTACCGACGCCGACGGCTGTCTAAAGTAAACTGAAACAGGGTAAAGGCGTCCAGCCGAGCTAGCCTTCCAGGGAGGCTGTATACTGTATAAGGGAAAATACTACCTTAGTGTGTATTAGGATAACGAAATTCTGCGTTAATATGTTTTGTGAAAACACTCATTAATTAATAATCAGAAATACTAGATTTTATCACTCTTTATTATTCAAAGCTTGTAGGCCGAGTTGAATTTTTAAGCCTCTTATATTGAATAAAATTGTTTAAAAGTTTTATTAAATCATGTTTAAATTCTGGTATCTGGTTAGCATTTAAATAGGTATTTTAAACATTTAAAATGGAGTGAGAGAAATTAAATGTAATTGGTTAATAATTATCTGCAGAACGCATTTAAATCGGTGGTAATCAATGTATAAATAATGAAAATATGTAAAATTTCATAAATTTATCTTAAAAAAAGATAATAAAACTTATTTTATATAAATTAACATCCCTCCCAAGGTTGATTCCAATATTTCAAACATGAATCAGAATTCTTTTAGGCGTTTACTTAGTTTTATGTATTTGTTTTTATACTATCCCCACAAAAACACTAAAAAACATTTAAAAATGTGTTTAAATCCTGAACTCACAATCTAAAAGACGCCTTGACATGAAATTAAATACTTTTAAAATTAAAAAAAGCAAATAAATAGTACATTACGGATAAACTTTTTACAGATTGGCATACCTTAATAAAATATTTTAGAATAGAACATAGTTTTCAGTTACCTATTGAAAATAAATTATAACAGAGTGAGTAAAGAAAATCGTATCACCATGGGACCATGCCTTATCATCATCATCATCATACCATATCTGCTCCATATGTGGAACATATGGAATCCACAAACTGCCTTCCAACCCAAGCGCCTGGCCTGGCCTTCAGTTCCCGCGCATCCTCACAGGTCAGGTCCACGTCCCGAGTATTTGATTTTTTTGTAAACATATTTTCAATATTTTTAGTCAGTTGACCTACAAACCCACTATAATTTTCGACCGAATAAAATATGTAAATTTAAATCTATCTGATTCAACGTCACATTCAAGTCCTTTTCGTATGTGAGTTAGGGTGGTTCTTCCCAGTGTCATCCCGATAACAGTAAGGGATGAAGATCATTTTACGACGATTTGATAAGGCGTGAAACCCAACTCTTGGAATCGAGTTTCTCAAATAACGTACTGAAGATAAATAACTTCTTCGGCAATCGCAGAATATGTCGTCCTGTGTCGAAGAAAAAGGCCCTGTGAAAATGTTTGTACAAAATCTTTTTTTTTTTACTGTATTAAATCAAATGATTACTTAATTTCTATTGATAATATAATTACAACACAATAAATTATTGAATGTAGAATAAGTGGTAGGGAATTATAATTTTTACCACTACTACTTTCCCTTATCCGCACCCAAATGGTCCATAGGGCACTGCATTGGTACACCAAGTGCAGTGTATCGTGATCATTTTATTACATGAAGGCAAGATGATCAGTCTTATGCTTCAGTACCAGTCCAAGGTATCACACATGATATATTAATATGAAAGTATCATGTAAATAAATATTTCATGTTGACCTCCTACGGGGATCAAACCCGCGACCTCAGGCACGGTAGCCAAATGCGCTACCACTATGCTACGAGGCGGACAAATAAATTATAATTTACTTAGTATTTACTGGGATTTAAGAGAATACTTCACCACGTGACTCGCGGCCGCTTCCCATACAAAAGTATTCCTCGATTTTCTCCCTGGAATTTAACATTAGAGCAATGATTTTTTAACACATTTTAGATATCGACCCGATGCGTGATTGTATTGTCTTATTATTAAAATGTACATTTGTCAAAGGAGAGATATAAATGATTAAAAAATAAAGACGATACAAGCATGCATCTGGTTGATATCTAAAATGTGTTAAAAAATCATTGCTCTAATGTTAAATTCCAGGGAGAAAATCAAGGAATACGTTTGTACGGGAAAGCGGCCGCGAGTCACGTGGTTGAGTTTGCTCTTAAAAGCTCGTTGAATGTTTTCAGGTATCGATTTTTGCAATTTAGTGTTTAAAAAAGTTTTTACTTATTGTTAAAAAATATTTTTATAACGCACAATACGTAAGTATTCAAATATTTATTTTTAGGTAGTGAAAGTTGCAATACATTTCGTATGTGATATCTTGGACTGGTGCTGAAGCATAAGGCTAATCATCTTTTATTCATGTCAGCACTTAGTGTATCAATGCAATGCCCTATGCCCCATTAGGTGCACGGTTAAGACTATTTTAAATAAAATTTAAATTTTTAGAGACGATAAATAATAATTTCGTAGACTCTACGTATAAGTTCCTATCTACGATACTAAAAATTTGTTTCAGCCAACGCCAAAGATTTGCAAAACATAATAAATAAATATAATATAAGTTACGAATTGTGTATAATTCCTGTAAAACATTGCCCATTTTAACTACCTTCAAATGATTTTTTGGCAATAATTGTACTTTAAAAAAGATGTATAAAAGTAAAAGATTTCATTCATGTTCCAATTTGATTTTTTATTTAATAAATAAACCTAAAAAGACACATTGCGGGGTTGGATTGGGGTAAACATAAACAAAATGATTTTATTTGCTCTTCCGTCGCATTACCAACCTTAACAAAACACAATATTTACATACGTTACCTTTTGATCTCTAGTTTGTTATTTCTCATGTGACTTTGACTAACTTCGTTACAAAAACAAACAAAAACCTAACTTATAGAATTAATTCTACAAAAAAACTACAGACTGAAGATTTAAGCGCTGGATACAATTATTCTTACAGATAAGTTAGTTAATTATTAAATACTGCGCTCCGCTGTACTGGTTTCATCTGTGTGAAAGTGATTCTCTTGGCTGGACCATATAAACGAATAACTTCCGAAAACCTTAACAATGCGTGCTTAGTTTTGTCCACCTCGTAGCATAGTGGTAGCGCATTTGGCTACCATGCACGAGATCAAGGGTTCGATTTCCGTAGGGGGTCAACATGAAATATTGATTTTTACATTAATATTTCATGTGTGATACCTTGGGTTGGTTCCGAAGCGTTGAACTGATCATCCTACCTTCATTTAATAAAATGATCAAGATATACTGAACTTGGTTTACCAATGCACTGCCCCTATGCACCATTGGATGCCGAAAAAGTGAAAGTAGTAGTAGTAGTAGCTTATTTTACAAGGAATTACGTACCTAGGGTCCAGACTCCTCTCTAACCACCACTGAAATTTGGTAGTTCACGTAAAATCTACGGGATGTAGACTAGAATAAGGAAGGCGAACGGGTGGTTGCTTAGTATTGAGGCATTAAATCACAAATTTTGTGAAATTCTTTTGCTTCTATAGGGAGTAAATAATATGTTAAAAATAAGTGTTAATAAACAAAATCCCCAAGAAATAAATGACTAATATTTTATAATAAATCGAACCTAGTTTTAATCAAATAAAAGTTTACTACCTTTTGGCTTTTCATGGTAAATATCCTGAAAGATTTGAAAGAAAGGTTTTACCGACTTTGTTTTTATACAATTAAGTTGAATTGGTTTTGCGGAGAGCGGTAGTTGCTAAGTTAGATAGTGCATAATAAAGTTCTGCAGAAATTGCGATAGGGTAACTATCGTTTTTCAGGAAACAAAAATATTAGCAATAGATTTTTTTTTTTGTGTGCCAGGACAGAATGGTGTGGCGTTCTATCCTCTCTGCCTTCTCCTGGGTTGACTCCCTTAATGACGTGATGGTTAGTTAGAGATCTACTTTACCACATTTATAGTTTATGGTTTTTACTTTACTGACACTTCAGTAAACAATACAGTTCAAAAAGTAAAATATAAAGGTTTCCCGTTATTTCGTTTTCCATAAAAAAAAATCGTTGTTTCAATAATCGGTTTGCGCATTTCTCTATAAATTTGTATACATACATTAAGTATAGTTTTTTCAATGCTTTCGTTGTCAATAATATCATTTTGATAGCTTCAACATTTCTAAAAGTGGCCTCAAGTAGCCTTAAAAAACTTTTTTTACATAGATTTCTCGAAATAAACTCGATTGATTATTTAGATTACTATACATATGTGATTAACTACACATTGTTAATATGTAAATGTCTAATAGGATTAAAAAAAATTATATCACATCACAATTCTTGTACATATTTCCAAGACAGGTAGGTACACGTCGCATAGCTCAAACGCAAACCGCTGCGTGCTGCGCTGGGCAATTGGGTCAAGTATTTACTTCTCGTAAAATAAAATAAACATAAAAAATCCACTTTTGACCCAGGGAAAAATGGTCACTCTACTTTGTCTAAAGATGCTGCAGAATATCCAAATATTGATCTTTAATTATAGATTCGACTTAGCCAACGCAAATTTTGATGGAAGAAATTATGTGTAAGTTTTGGAAGCTTTAAGGGGATTAAATACGGGTAAACTGAATAATTATTTATTTTCTTTACCTAATTTAAAGCCAAGGAGGTTGTACTATATTAATAATAATATGGAGGGAAAATAAACTGCGATATTTGACATTAAAATTAATCAAAGAAAAATTAAACTTTACGACAAAGAAATTCCCAGAAAAAAATATTTGAATATCGTACAATTCTTTTCTGACATATTAAATAGAGAGGTTTTATGATTATCGAGTTGGTAGATTCGTCAGCAGTTTGCGTCAGAGCTGCGGGACGCGGAATTGACATGGGAGGATGCACAGGAGCTGGTGGCCGATCGCTTGGCCTGGAGGCAGTTTGTGGATTCCATATGCTCCACACAGAAGGCGGATATGGTATGATGATGATGATCATGAGGTTCGGTAAAATTTGTGTTGTTTGCACCACAAAATGTGAAGTCTGGGCATTTTTTAAAAGCAGCGAAAATATTTTGAATGAAGAATTAGACATTGCAAATAAAGGATTAAAATACGTACCTAAATACGGAAAAAATTCCTACGTATTCGGCAAAATAAAAACGGAAGATTCGCACGAGATATTTCACTGATATTTTATGTTAAGCACATGCATATTTACGTTTATAATACCTTTAACATTTCACATGCATGCTTATACTAACTACTGATTTTAAACCAAAGTAAATAATTCCCAACATACATACGTAAGGCTCTTACTTACCATTATATATATGTCTCACACACATCACAGGGTCACATGTCAATAGGGACACGATTCACAATACCTCCGTTTGATAGGGACAAAATTATTTCCAATATCGGATGTCATATGTACGAATATAGTCATTAAACTTTAGGGGTGTCTCTATTGAATTGACATACACATGATATTTTGTCGCGTGAACGCCATTGCTGTAGCAAACTGATATTACGTTATTTCACCCTTAATTTATTGATATGTACCTATATACATTTATACATGTATATTATGTCTTTTCGACCAAACGAACTATCCGTTACCTGTTTTACTCATAAACTTTATGTGCTTTTAATTTGTATTGCTTTAGAAAAAATATATACCTTAGTATTTTTGTATACCTATATCGTCGCTTTAATTCGAAAGTGTTACATATGCAAAATCTTGATTTTTCAGGAGATCGTTTTCAAGTTTTTTGAATGTTATTTAATTTAAATTCTCTGAAAGTATTGCACTCTGCTGAATGATTTTTTCAATTCACATTCTTTCAATGTGTATACTTCACTGAACCTAAAGCTCACCCGGTTTTTAAAACCACAATGTAACCCTTTTTCACAAAAAAAATATCAAAAGTGCCCATGGTCTAATGTACATTGCAACTGTTTATGACTAAAAAAAATTACGTGCTGCTCCTCTGGATGTTCATCAACTACTGACTTAATGACCGATGAAACTGTCTTCTGCTACAGCCACGCTGGTTTTGTCGAAAAGTTAAAACTTTTTTTTCGGCCCTTAATTTCCAAAACCATCAATTTTAGAGATGTAACACTTTACACAGAAAAAATTTAAAAATAAAAAAAATTTGCAGATGTAACACTCTTGAATTAAAGCGACGATATGCGTTTCCCATATTTTTTACATTTAATCTATTGAAGTGCAAGAAAAACATTTTTTTTTCAAAAACTTAGATGAAAAATAAAACATTTGTACATGTGTGTACAGGTATGAACGCATTACTACTACTACATTCCCTTATCCGCACCTTATCATGAATAGGGAACTACGTTGTTACACTTGAATCTTGATCATTTGTCTCCATTTATCTCCATCTGCATGCCCAGTTTCTAACTAACATTCCCTTTTCTCCAAAGGGGTTATCAACGCCAATAGGGGCACTACGTTGATACACACTTTTTAGAATCACTTTCGAGAACGTTTGATTCCATTATTATCCATCTGCATCCCCAGTTTGCTGGTGCGCCTAACTAACTGCTTAGCACACTATTTCGGTCCAAAACTGGTTGACCGTGGTGAGAGCTTTACAACTTTCGTCACACGTTTCTGTACTGGCACTTATTTCATGTTGGATATCCTCAATTTTTTTCCATTCCACTTTTTAGACAGTACCTACTTCGAGAACTTATCTTCTTATTCTTCCTCAGCCATCTTCATTTCAGTGTTGGATATAGGCCTCAATTTTTTTCCATTCTATTGCTTTCTATCTATTGGTCACAGTACCTACTTCTGCGGCTTATCTTCTTATTCTTCCTCAGCCATCTTCATTTCAGTGTTGGATATAGGCCTCAATTTTTTTCCATTCCATTGCTCTCTATCCATTGGTACTGTACCTTTCTGCGACTACCTTCTGCATTTAATCTTCATTTCAGTGTTTTGAACAAGTTTTTTCCATGGTGCTCTCTTATGCTTTCTGCGATTATTCTTATTCTTTGCCATCTTCATTTCAGTTTGGATATAGGCCTCAATTTTTTTCCATTCTTCAGCTCTATCCATTGGTCACTGTACCTACTTCTGCGACTTATTTCGTCCGATTATCTTGTTTTTGGTTTTCTGACATTTCTTTGCCCCGTTCTAGATTGCCCATTCAGCAATTTTAATGTCCAATTTTTAATACCAGTTTCGACTCTAGTTTTTAGTGCCCAAGTACCTATACATCTAGTATTTCCCAAAATAAAAAATTCCCAAATATATTTGTAAAATGTCCAAATGTCATCCAAAACGGCTGCCAATTAGCAAGTATAAGCAATTATTCGTAGTGTTGTGTACAGTCTGATTATTCAGGACTGACGCGACAAGTGACTGACTATGATACGGATGGATTAACCACTTGCATTGCATATGAATATGATCAGTGTTTGAGTCCAATAGTAGATACTACACCAGACCCCCCAACAAAGGCACAATGTACTCTGTATTGTGACAGGACCGGACTAGGGCATTGCAATTGAATTTTAACTTGATTTAAAATAGGGTTTTTATCTTTTGTTTTAAACAGTCGAAAATCGGAAATAATATTTACTTATCTATTTGTTTTATTGTTTTTACGCCCATAGGGCTTTTAAATAGACATTTTAAATGATTAAATGAAGAAAAAAAAATTACACAGTAGGTAGCTATTCATTACCGCCAGAGATGGCATCCAGACACTGTTCCCTAAAATGCACTAGATTTGTGTTGAAAACATCAATATTTTTAGTATACTTGTTAGCCAGTGCGTGCATTCTTTGTATAGGTGAGTTTGCACTGTAATTGGTCGATGATATACATATATCGATGGTATATAATATCTTAATAACTTGTAAATGCCGAATTTTCAACTGCTGCGTTGTGCCAGTGTTCCTATATGAATGAATGGCGAATCCTTGCACTTAACAAAAGCTCAGAAAGCTTGTTTGTTGAGTTTTAAAAACTGAGTTTCGTTTTGTTTCAGTTTGTTGAGTTCTGAGAAAGATACTAGAAGAAACTTAATAAACATCATTGAAGTTCGAGAACGGACGCAGCAACCTCCTCTTGGTGTCTGCGGGATCCCACCGTTCTGGTAGACCGTTGATGACAATGTTCCTGATGTATTTGGTGCAGCTGATGAATGCGGGCCTGACGTGGTAGTAGCCGAAAGTGTTAACCGGTGAAGGGTCTCTTGAAGGATCCAGTAATGTCCACATGCTCCACAGAGAAGCGAAAATGGCGAAAAAATAAGAATAAGACGAACATTTTGTTGTTTTTTTTTATAAAAACTAAATCTTTCCATATTTAGATAGGTCGGAAAAGAAATTCTTTTGAAAAAGGTATTTTAGAAATATATTTTTCAGTTGTAGTTTTTAATAATAATATTTAAAAAATTATGTCAAACCTTTAGGTGAGGAGTGCGAGCCTCTAAAGTTCATATAATAAACAAAATAAATATATATTTTTACAGAATAAGGATTTTAAAAAATGTATTAAAAAAATTGTTTGAATTACAGGTCTCGTGCTGGGTTGGTTAAAATATTACATTTACAACACGGAAGATCCTGGTTCTAGTTACGGCTAGGCTGCTTAAAAATCACCAATTTTTCTCATTTTTTCTCTTTGTTCTTCGGCCTGTTTATTGCAGGTTAAAGGGGTTAAAATGAAAAACAAATCAAATAAATCAATGATATTATTGATATCCCAACAGAGACAGAGAAACTCTGGAAACGAATGCGGGTTATTTTGCAATCTTCTCAACAGATGACACCAGCATAGAAAAATTCTGTAAAGCGGAACGACGAAGACGATTTCAATATATAGTAGTTCCAAAATTTCTCACATACGGTTATCAGATGATGGGCGGAATGGGGAATGTTGTAGTATGTCAAGTGGCCACTTAACTCAGCCAATGACAGGTCATAAGCCCTGTGAACGCCTAGATAACCCACATTCGTTTTCAGAGTTTCTGTGTCTCTGTTGGGATGTCAATAATATCTGATATTAGCCCAGCATGGGTATAATCCAGTAATTTGTCTACAAGTATTTATATTCCTTTCAAAAATCTTCTTTAAATTGAGGATATTAAAAATCGGTATTGTAGATGGTGGGGATTTTTTTTAGATACTATTATTTTTAAAACATCAACGAAAGGATGCGTTTGAGCAAGTTTTTTATATATATAATTCTTTTGTTATTTTAGTTTTCGTTTTGGTTTCAACAAAGCCTCTACATTATTAAAATTTTAACAGTAACGTCAGTTATTCGACTTTCTTTTGAGGAATGTAAGTAATCTGATAACACCCGAATTACATTTTCAAAATAAAACATTTTATATTCTATCACTGCCAAATCAGGATTTAAAAATAAGTCATGCGGAACACTCTATTCATGACTGTATCTGTATACGGTGAACAATCAAAGCACGGCAACTCCCAAACCCACTAAACTCCCTGAATCGCAGAGTTTGAAATTGCTACGCCACTATTCACAGCCCGCAATCGGCGGATACGAGGTTTGCTCACGTCGTTATCGGCGGCACCAATCGAAGGGCTTAATTTAAATTGTACTGACGATGTTCTTTTCTACGGCCCAAGTTGACATTTGACTGTCACACAGGAAATCAAGCTTAATTAAACGGTGTTCAACGAAAATAGGCAAAAATTAAGTAATCAGGAAGCAGGAGAAATGTTACGACAACCAAACGACTTAAACTAAAATAATTATACATTGCTTCTTTAATATTTTGTGTTTTTAAATAAAACCAGAACGACCAGGACCCATATTTAATACTTTATATGACTACATTATTCATTACGTAAGAAAACTGGATCCTTAATTTCGAGGTTTAGGTCTAAATTGTTTAAATTTAACTTGAATAAAATAGCATTTTTTACATTTTTAATATTGCAAATGTTATTGTTTTCATACTGAATATTCAGCTGTATAACCTTTGAACAAGAATTCACTAGAAGGGGCGTTTCCATACAAATTTTCTAAAAATATACGCTTCCTAGGGTTAATTTCATAACACCACTTATTATCAAATACCACCGTCTGAAGACTCCAACACTTAGGCCAATACACGAAACTTTTGACGTAGATGTCTAGTAATGACGTAGATACCTATTGATGACGTAGTGGGTAACTAGACACCTCAGACGCGGTAGTATTTTTAAAGTATGGAATGTCACTTCTCTGAAATTCTTGTTCGAAGATTATTAACCAGAAACTTTTTAATAAGCTTGCGTAGAATGAATTTCTGTCTAAAACCAATAAACTAAAAAATCGGATGAAAGATAAGCGTAATGCGATCATTTAAATATTGAGTTTTGTAAAGGTTTTGTATGAAATACGATTGGAGAAGTCACCGATCGCATTTAAAATTAATATAAAAATAAACTAATATAAAATATAAGTATTAGTAACTGATCTAGATTAAGAAGACTTTTTCCCTGATGTGGAAAACTTTCACTCTTGGTTTTGATAGAACATAAATTAAGTAACGTTTTATTAAGACATTCAGTTTCTTTATTTCCCTGGAACGTTACTGAAGTTTAATTACTAAGTTTACTGTTAATCTAGATAGGTATAACCTTAACGTTATACTGTATTATTATGTAGTTAATGCCAACGTTTATTCACGAATTCGTAAATCTTAGATGCCGAGTATTAGCATCATTTTACGACCGGATATAAAGAGAAAATAAATAAAATAACAAAAGATAGCATAAAATACAGAAAGTTTTTCTTATCTTCTGTGTAGATAAAAATAGTGTTATTTTTATGGTGCATAAATCATTTTAATATGCCCGTTTATTTGAACCATATGATTCATAGCAAAATAGTTTCAAAATACGAAATGCAGAAATAATTTACCGTTTTTTTTTTCAGTATTTTGTCCTTCATTTGACGTGAAGTTTATTCATGGAAAAGTTTTCTCTCATTTAATACCATTTTCATTCATAAGATTGGTCAACAAGGTAGGTACTGCTTAGTTACTGTTGATTAATAAACACCCAAGATTAGTATAATATATAAGAAGGTAACTTTATAGAGTGAAGGAATCATTGTTATAAATATAAGGTTGAGTTTATACACAATTATTTCTTATTTCCCAATGTCGTTTCCAATTAAATAAATTCATATTGATTAATGTATTGATTGAGGGAATAAATAATTAGAAACAAATCGTTTTTAAAGTTAATAAACGCAACTTAATATATATTTTTAAAAAGGTTTTTGTGGGTTTTAGATTATCAACCACTTTACGCATGTATTATGAATTTTTCATGTAATAATCAATGTAAAAGTTTTTTTAGCTCCAATTTTTTTTTTGCTTCTAGGGTTGGAATAAAAATGAAAAAAAAAGTAGTTTTAAAAAAGGTATTTTTCGTAACTTCAATCCAAAAATTTATGAATTAAAAAAATTAATTTAGAATTTATAAACAATAGAAAAAATATTTCAGATAATGATGTTTTTTTTTTTGTATTTTTGAGAGTAAGCAGTTTTTTAACGACTCACAAAATCTCGTTCGTATTCATTTGGGACAAATTCTATGAAATTTTGTGTTACAGACATCTACCGAAAATATATTTAAATTAAAGATGAATCAAATTAAATAAAATTGAATTACAAAAAAACCCATATTTATATTTTTTTTGAATTTAAATTATCTATCATATTATGCCATTATGCGTGAAGAGGATATATTTTATTCCAGAAACGGAGATACAATTTCATGCTTTCGGACAATTCTCCAAACAGTTTAAACAAAGCAAAAACAAGATTTGTTGCGTGTCTGGGCCATTCTAACGTGAATTATGGATTCACTATAAAATATTATTGTCATTCCTAACAATTAGAGATGGGCCGCTATGACTTTGGCCGACTAGCCGACTGGCCGACTAGCCGACTGGCCGACTAGTCGGTTGCAAAAAGGCCGACTAGCCAAGCCGATCATCGCTTTTGGTGGAGTTCGTATGGCATCGGCAATGTTCGTGGCACTTCGTTTACAGCTGAGTCTCTCGGATTTGACGAGCGATCATGTCGGAACAGGTTTTTGTATATTTTGCATTTTTTTCTAGTGTTGATTTTGTTTACGCACCAGCCGGGGTGTTTTTTAAAAAAAAATTCAGTACCAAAGGAAGAGTTTCTATTCCTAGATTATATTAAAAATCTGTAAGCCGAATCTATAATAAAATACTATTAGTAAAGGGTTACGATTTCACTAGTCGCCGACTATTGCCGACTGCAAATATGACCGGATGGTCGGCTTTCCCGACTATCGGTACATCTCTACTACTAATGTATCCGTAATAGTTAGGCCCCATGTCTCTATTAGGTAATGATTGTAAATTTATTCCTAATTATTCTGTTCCGTTCGTGCCCTCTTCACAGTATCGATACTACCAAAGTACACTGGGCTTAACAAACCATAATCCTTGGAAATCTGCGTCCGAACTAAACGATATTATCCAGGGCTGCGATTGCAAATGAGTTTATACAATGTTATCTTACATGGTCAATAAAAAATCATTATGATAATATACTGCTACTACTACTTTCCCTTATCCGCACCCAATGGTGCATAAGGCACTGTATCGGTACACCAAGTGCAGTGATTCTTGATCATTACATGAGAGTAAGATGATCAGTCATACGCTTCAGTACTAGTCCAAGGTATCACAGATGAAATATTGATATTTCATGTTAACCCCCTACGTGAATCGAACCCGCAACCTCATGCACGGTAGCCAAATGTGCTACCACTATGCTACGAGGACGAGTTTTGATAATTTGCATAATATATGGATATAATTATAATTGCATAATATATGGCCAGATCATTGGCATGGGTCTCTACTGATTGAGTCGCCACCCCATTATTGTAATTATAATAAATAAATAAATAAATAAATAAATAAATAAATAAATAAATAAATAAATAAATAAATAAATATAAATAAATAAATAAATAAATAAATAAATAAATAAATAAATAAATAAATAAATAAATAAATAAATAAATAAATAAATAAATAAATAAATAAATAAATAAATAAATAAATAAATAAATAAATAAATAAATAAATAAATAAATAAATAAATAAATAAATAAATAAATAAATAAAAAATAAATAAATAAATAAATAAATAAATAAATAAATAAATAAATAAATAAATAATAAATAAATAAATAAATAAATAAATAAATAAATAAATAAATAAATAGATAAGTAAGCCAATGACAAGTCATTATATGTATAAAGATATGGTTTACTAACGCAGTGCCCTATGCACCATTGGGTCCGGATAATGGAAAGTAGTAGTAGTTGTTATAAATATATATATTAAATTTAGATAAATATATTTCCTCCAAAAATCTCATCTCTGTTGAGATTTAAATTGTGTGTAAAATATTTGCAAACAAATTGCCAACAGTTGACAGCAATCTGTCGGTAGTTTACGACAGAGTTACGGGTCGCTACCTTGCTCGGGAAGACGCATGAGAACTGGCGGCCAATCTCTCGGCTTGGAGGCAGTTTGTGGAATCTATAAGCTCTACTTAAGGAGCGGAAATGGAACGATGTCCAAAAATTCAACACATCTCTGATCTTCACTTTTTAGAACTTTATATTCGCAGCTAGGAAGCTGTCGTAGTACCTACTTCATGTTTAAAAGTAGGTCCCTTGAAGTTATAAATTAAATATTATTTAGTAATCAGACCCTAAAAAGGGTTGAGTGGTTGATTAAATATTCAAATGCTTTGCCAAACTTTTAAATTTTTTGGCCCTGAATATTTGAAGGCTTTCGTTCTTTTAGGTATGTTTAGATATAAATAATTTATTGTACCTATGTATAATTTTTCAGCCAAATTCAATTCATTAATTCTCCGAAATGCTATTACCATGCTTGTCTTTTTTAAATCACGTGATTCTTAAAATAAAATTCTGAATCATGTCTTGTCATGTAAAAACTTCATTGAATTTTTTGACGTGATAACGTCTAATAAATCGATGAACGCCGGCTGCACACACGAAACAGCATGACTCATTGTCACGTTCCGCCTGAGCGAGTGTGCAAGCGAGAGCGCGGAACAAGCGATAGAGAGGCACGATCGGCCTAAACGTTCGGTTTGTTACGCATCTATCTCTCTTACACTCGTTTATCTTGCTAATTAACCTGTTATTATAAAAAATAATGATAGTTCAGTAATAATAATTCAATTTAATTCATAAAAGTATGCTATTTTTCATCAATGTTTTCTTTGACGACGTTATGACGTAAAATTATCGTCCGTAAACCGATTTTTACAGACAACCAAAAGTTTTGTTTTATGAAATCAAAATAAATATTCTAAATATGGAATGATAATGACAGTGTGAATGACCTTGTTTAATAACCATTCAAATAAGAGGTCAAATGGTCCTACAGAAGCTTAAAAAAGTTTAATTAATCCTGGTGGTGTGGAAACTTTACTTTTCAGTGAGGTGAATAAACAAATAACAGTGGCTAGGTAAATAAAGTACCGACGTTTCTGAACATCGGTACTTAACCTTCCAGGTGTCGCGCTTGGACTTGTGTCACTCACTATGTAACAAAATAGTACGTACGTACCTACTGCACGTTACATGATCACGAGTGATCGTGTTGCAAATGCAACAATACAGAACAATATCAGAACAGCATAATGTACATAGTAAAATACTAATGTAATACAGCAAAGTTTCTGAGCCATAAATTTTGGATACCACAACAATAATGTATTGCAGTTATATCAAGAATAACGTATTGCAGTTACCTTATTCAACCAGGAATCACTCGGTTTTTATTTGGAATGGTAACGAGAATAGAACCGCTTGCTGGAATATTCGTAAGATATTTGAAATCAGCGTATACCTTTTAAAACATAAAAAGCATCTTTGTGATCAGCTATAAATATTTAGATGAAAAAAAAAAGTATTGTATTAGCTGTTAGAATTTTTTTTTTATAGCTAAATAAAAATGTACAAACAAACAAACAAACAATATTTGGTAGTTGTCACCACATTTGTTTGGTATGACAGAATAAGTACCGCCACGCGATAAATAGATTTGGAAGTAACCACTGACAGATAACATGTAGTCCTCATACTGATTTCCAGAAAAGTCAGCTTTGGTCGTTAGTCCTTTTAAATGAATTAATCTACCTTCACTATATCTTTAGGACTGTCACTTATTGTGTTGTATTTCTTTATTTTTAGTCGCTCATTATTAATACGAGTTTTGGGGTGCGACCGCTGCAGGGTTAACTGTTGACTAGTGTCAATGTAGACGTGGCGTATAGCAACAATACAGACATATTGTACTACAGCAATGCATGTATGTGTTATGTTACAAGATAGTACTTTTATGTATGTGTTGTGTAGCAACAAGGGATGCTTGTCCGATAGAGGGTGAAATTGTCGTGCATCCCCCGGGTGCCATGCCGCTGATTACGTCATCGTGGGATGTATTATATAGAAGCTTGTCGGTGCCTCTATTTTCAGCCTTAGAATGAATTATGTAATGGTGTATTTAAATAAATATATCGGGAATCAAGGATGGAACTTCGGAGATTTTTTTACAAAATATCGCGTTTTGTGTTTATGTCAGAACGTGACTGTGGAAGGTGTACGGAACTGACATATAAAAGAGCGGATATGGAAAGTTGATGATAATGGTGATATTTTCCAAACAAGCTTTTCAATTGTGAAAATTTTGACAACATTTACACTTGTAATGGTCTTTATTAATTTAATCTAGGTTGGCAGGTCACCAAACTGTATTAAGATAAAGATAATAATCACTTATAGGATTAATGATGTTCTAAAATACAAAAATATGCGTCATGAGAAATAAAACACAAAAGCAAGCGTTTACGAACATTTATTTATTAATCATAATTTCATGTTTTTTTAAACATAAGTATTCATAATCTATAAATAAAAATGTTATCAACATAAACCAAGGTAAACAAATCTTTACACGAGTGCCAAAAAGCTTCATCTTCAAAACTACTGTTTTTTTAGAAAAAAACTTTTAGTGATTTTTCGCAGCATGTCATCATACCATATCCGCTCCCTATGTGGAGCATATGGATTTCACAAACTACCTCCAAGCCAAGCGATCGGCCGCCAGTTTTCGTGCATCCTCTCAAGTCAGGTTCACGTCCCAGTGGACGTCCAGGACGCCGAGAACCTGATTCCTTGTAAAATAGGAAAGCATGATTAAGGCTCTTGGGAGGCATATGTACGTAGTATATGTCCTAGCCAGCCGAAACGCCTTCGCTGGATGACAGCAGATACTAAGGGTCGCTGCGTCCGTTGCTTCACCTCTATGTTCCGTACAAAGTAAATATTTATGCACACCTCATATTTTTCTAAGACACGTAAATTATCACCAATAATCATTCAATAATAATTTTATTCATTTCTCTCAATATTTTTCTAATTTGATATATTGCTTCAATTAGTTAATAATATATAAGTGGATATTGATTATATTATGGAAAAATAACATTAAAATGTTATTTAAGATAAATATGTGTACACAGGACTTTAATGAGATATCAGCTAATGCATATGTAAACAAAGCATAATTAATGAAGCCACTCTGCAAAAATGGCTAACCCGAGGGTGCAGTTAAAATGGATCCTGAATAAACAATCATTTGTTTTTGACAAAGTACCTACAAAATAATGTACCACTTAGTGGTAATTGAAAACTTTGATGTACAAATAACCAAAGCCAAATTAATACATTTTAAGATGTCGTTAATTTTCAAAACTATAATTCTATTAAAACTAGTGAATCTTCACAAAACAGTGATAAAATTTTATAACATTCTACTACTCTCCCTTATTCGCCCCCAATAGTGCATTGGGCGCTGCATTGGTACACCAAGTGCAGTGAATCTTGATAATTTGTTACATGAAAGTAAGATGATCAGTCTTACGCTTCAGGTATAACATATGAAATATTTTTATGTGAAAATCACATTCAAATAAATATTTCACATCGGAAATCGATCCCGCGACCTCTATCTATCTTGATGAGCACCTTACATACCTTGATATTTTACAAATGAAATTGTCTTGTGACCGTTTGGGAGAAGAATAAAAAAATGTTAAAATAAAGTGTTTTAAAGACATGATTAATATTCAAAGCATTAACTTTGTGGTCCAACATTTAAATATTATACCAATAAAGTTTTTTTATAAAACCACTCACCGACTTCTCTATGTCTACCGGTTTCGATACGTTACCCGTCTGTTATTTAAATTTGTTTGAAGAAGACTTTTTAAAAATATTTAAGCTCTTCCATTTTTTTTTTTTTTTAATTCATAAAACAAACAAACCCCGATTTGTTAAAAAAAGCAGAAGCCATTGTTTACTGATAATATTTATTTTAAAATTCATGAAAAAACAGGGAGAAATTTCGAACAATTCAATTATTCGATACGTTTCGGAGAAAAGCGTAGTACGAATAAGAAGCTTTGAGGATCTGAAATCAAATTAAATAAGAATATTATTTTTCACCGCCTACTGTTTATGCCAACAGTTCACTTAAAAATTTTCTGCCCTAATATTTGATACAATCATTTCTAGGATCAAAGCGTTTATTTTTGGAACCAGATAAAAACATTATGATTCTTTTAGGGAAAAGAAAACAATGGAAAATTCATCCATGCACGTGGGTGTTAAGAGCACTTAATTAATTTATTAATCGGGTAAATAAAATAAAAAAATTTACATAGCTGATCTAGATAGGTGATGTGAGGCATTATTGTAATACGTTCACAAAATAAATATTTTTTCTAACAATATTTTGAATGTGTACAAATACTTGTAGATAAATTACTGGATTAAACCCATGCTGGGCTAATTTCAGATATTATTGATATCCCAACAGAGACAGAGAAACTCTGAAAACGAATGTGGATTATCTAGGCGCTTACAGGGCTTATGACCTGTCATTGGCTGGGTTACCCAAACCAATAAAGATTGATTGCCGAAAAATGATTCACAATCTTCTCAACAGATGTCACTAGTATAGAAATTCACTGTAATGTGATGCGTTGAAGACGAGTTCAATATATAGAAGTTTCAAAAAAATTGACATATATGGTTATCAGATGATGGGCGGAATGGGAAATGTTGTAATACATCAAGTGGCCACTTAACCCAGCCAATGACAGGTCATAAGCCCTGTAAATTCGTTTCCAGAGTTTTTCTGTCTCTGGATACAAATATTTTTTCATTCACACGCGATGTTGAGGAAAAAATATTATTTCATTATTCTTATTTAGCGAAAAAATGGCATCAATCTGCCTTTCATTAACAGTCTACATTAATTTCAATTGATAGACCTTAGTACCTACGCAGGACAAACAGAGAGTATGGGTGTGTCAATTTTCTAAAATTTTCGATTGCAGAAACCTGCAAACATGTAAAAAAAAAAGTTCATTCGCTTGAGTGTTCCATATTTCTTTTTTTAAAATCTCATCGCTTCTGTTGGTTCTTTTTTATAATTTATAAGAATGTATCGTTTTCCTATGGTACGTTTAAAATAATACTATAAAATAATACTTACCGTTAAAAATGTTTCCAAGGAAAGTGGGACAAATCGCCCAGCAGTGATAACAATAGGTTTTTGAGCTCTCGTCATCATAATTAACATATTAGATTTAACTTTAGTCTCCATTGTACACCATTCACTCATGTAAATTGCATGTGATAATTGATCACTCTAAAAATATATAGATCATTACGAATCAAAAAATAGGTAGGTAAACGCAGTTGATCACTCTAAAAAATATATTTATTAATTTATCATTTTGCACTCCCATTGAGTTACAAAACTATTCTGGTAGGTAAACGCAATACTTAAGATTACAGAGTTAAATATGATATGTAGTTAGTTAGATATGTTTTTAGGGGTCGCTACCTCGTGTCAAAGTTTGAAAAAATTATGATAATGTTAACTTGCAGCTCTATGTACATAAAACAGTTATATTCATCATTTACACTGTTCATATAGGTAGCGGATTTGGTTACCGCGCATGAGTTTGCGGGTTCGATTCAACATAAAATAATTATTTATTTACATGGGTTTTTCATTTTCATATTTCATGTGTGATACCTTGGACTGGTGCTGAAGCTTAAGACTGATCATCCTGCCTTCGTGAAAGAAAATGATCAATATACACTGTACTTGGCGTACCGATGCATTGCCTATGCACCAGTGCGGATAAGGGAAAGAAGTAATAGTAGTAGTGTTTATAATATAATAACCTCATAAATAATTTGGTTTCCAAAATAACAGTATACAGACAGCTCCCACATACTGCAAAGTAGAATTATTAGACAGGTAACACGGCTGGAGATCGGAGATTCATTCTGAAAATAAAAACACAGGTTTTTAGAGAACGCTATATTCTTAGTGATGAATTATTAAAATATTGAGGTCAAAAGTACCAGCTCAAACAACAGAAAAGGGATTTCACGGTCAGAAGTGTGCCTGAGTGTGAAAGTAGAGGCCCTTAGAAGATATGGTATGATCATTACAATTACTTGAAAGCATAAAACATTTATTTATTTGGGTGTAACTTAACAACTTGCCATGCTTTTTACTCTGCCCTGGCATACTTCTCTTGCTTCCTCCACAGTCATACATCTTCTCATGCACATACGCCGATTATTCCGACTCCTTACATGCCCACTTTCAAGCACTTGTTTACTTGATCATGCCATGTCTTTCTCGGCCTTCTCGACTTTCTACATCCAGGCACAGTCGCATCATATATTTTTTTAGCCGTTCTTTCATCATCCATTCACATGACCTAACCATCGTAAAAGACCTTTTCTTATTTTGTCGATAATGCTTATCTCAGCCTTGAATTCTGCTCTAATTTCAACATTAGTGCACCTATCATACATAGTTTTACCACACATTCGCCAAAGAGATCGCATTTCAACTGCATTCAATCTACTTTCATCCTTCTTTTTCCAACTCCATACTTCGCTTCCATACATAAGGTTTGGTACCAGAACTGCATTATGGACTTATCTTCTTTTATTTATTTACATTTCATATATAATCTATGCTATGTATGATAGGTGTACAAATTTCGAAATTAGAGCAGAGTGCAAGGCTGAGATAAGCATTATCGACAAAATTAAGAAAGGTCTTTTACGATGGTTCGGTAATATGGATGATGAAAGAACGGGTAAAAAAATATATGATGCGACTGTGCCTGGATGTAGACATCGAGGAAGGCCGAGAAAGACATGGCATGATCAAGAAAAACAAGTGCTTGAGAGAAGAAGTCGAAATAATCGACGTGCGTGCATGAGAAGATGCATGAATGTGTAGGGAAGCAAGAAAAATGTGCCAGGACATAGTGGTGTGGCGTTCTATCCTGTCTGCCTACCCCTTCGGGGAAATGGCGTGATGGTTAGTTACTAGTTAGTAGTAGTTAGTTATATAATCATAATAATGACAATGTTTGACCCCGAATCATTAGATAATCCGTGTCGAGTCAGGGCATCATTATTCGGATAAATATAAGATTTTAGATTGCATTAAAAACATTTCAGTAAATTTGTATTTATATAATACTGTTGCTATTTTACTAAGCGGTCTTCGTGATTTTGAATTATTATGTGAGTTGGATCCTTGAACAATACTTAAATTTGCTATTTTACGCTCAACAAAAATGGCTCATGGTGGTAATTAAAATATCCAAGGACACCTTACAATAAATTAGGGTACACAAGGAATCCCTAGTTTTAGGTATAAGTGTATGAAACAAGACTTAGAAAATCGCACTTGTGGGAGATTTGATATATTCATTATTTACTCTATATTCTTTTTTCCCGGGGGTTATCATTACCATCTATAAATGTTTTTAAAAGAAGCCATTAAGAACAAAATCACCAGTTCTCAATTTTCCGTTCACCCTTGAAATTAAATTTTGTTGATTTGTTGCCAAATTATTAATTCAAAATTGGGAATTGTCAATAATGTTTATCTTTTATACTCTAATATGATCCCCCGAAGCGTGGTTAATGCAATCTACTCTATACAAACATATTTATATTGACTGGTCTACGGTTAAGGCTCTCGGGAGGCATACGTAGTATATGGCCTAGCCAGCCGAAACGCTTTCGCCGGATGACAGTAGATACCAAGGGTTGCTGTGTCCGTCGCCTAACCTCTGAGTTCCTTACAAAGTCAAACCACCGCACACCTCAAACTCTTCTAAGACACCTATTCTCAAAACTCAGAAGTCTGCTATCTTGGGCCCTGGTTAGGTGCCACGATTCGCAGCCATAGAGGAGAACAGGTGTGATGCAGGAGTTTTGTTTTAACCGAATAAACATCCGAGGCATTACAAAGCATCAGGTTCTCGGCGTCCTCGTCGTCCACTGTTGACAATTCATCGGCAGTTTGCGTCAGAGCTGCGGGACGTGGACCTTGACCGTGAGGCTTGGCCTGGAGGCAGTTTGTGGATTCCATATGCTCCACATAGGGAGCGGATATGGGATGATGATGATGGTCTACATATGAAAAGTCGGATTAATCGATGCGCGTGCGTGAGAAAAATAATTATCCAAAAGCAGTGTGCCAGGACTATTAAAGTCACTAAATTACGATTATTATTATTCGAGTTAGCCTTAAAATCGATAGTGGCAAGTAAGAACTTATCGAAAAAAGCAAAATTGGCAGTACACAACGGAGTTCTCGTACCAACCCTTATGTCTGGTAGTGAAGCGTGGTGTTGGAAAAAAAAGGATGAAAGTAGACTAAATGCTGTTGAAATGCGATCTCTCGGGTGAATGTGTGGTAAGACTATGTATATTAGGTGTACAAATGTCGAAATAAGAGCAGAGTGCAAGGCTGAGATAAGCATTATCGACAAAATTAAGAAAGGGCTTTTACGATAGCTTGGTCATGTGGAGCGAATGAGTGATGAAAGAACGGCTAAAAGAAGTGTACCTCGATGTAGGAAGGATGAAGAGGAAGGCCGAAAAAGACATGGCATGACCAAGTACGACAAGTACTTGAAAGTGGACATGTGAAAAGTCGGAATAATCGGCGTATGTTTACGAGAAGGTAAATGAATGTAGAGGAAGGAAAGGAAGTATGTCAGGACAGAGTGGTATGGCGTTCTATCCTCTCTGTCTATCTATCTATCTATATCTCTATTTCTCCGTAGCGAAATGGCGTGACGGTTAGTTTTAGATTTCGCTACAATTATGTTAAGGCTGCACTTCAGGCGGTCAGGCCTCAGAAATTAGGGTGGTTTTGGCGAAATTCCAAATTGATAAAGATTCACTATGATTTTCTTAAATATCAGAAATACTGGAAAATACATACTCGCATTTATTTCTGAAAGCTGCCGTTTTTTCAAGTACGCTCTCAGGTACTTGAAGAACTCGACCTTTTCAATGAATTGGCTTGAAAAAACTTACATATTGATAAACTTTATCAAAGAATATACAAACTTATTTAAAAAGTAGTAGTATAAATTTTGTATCTAAAAACTAGCGATGGAAAATTAATAAAGTAAGTAATTTACTAAGTATGTTTATGTTTACTAAACTGTATGATAGATTGATGATGTTTTGCACACTGTCGGAACATCCTTGTGATTGTTCTATTTACTGCAGAATCCGAATGTTTTTTTCCTGGAAATTTCTCAAACAAATTAAATATTGTAAGATACAAATGTATTTCTGTAGCAGAGCCGAGAATACTCATTTTTAAAATCGTTGTTTCCCAGGAGTAGCATTTTACAAATTTTTAACCGCAGTTCACCCTTTTTCTCCAACTTTTATTTTGAAACTGTCTTAAAATAAAATAAATTGGAAAAATACAGCGAACCATGTCTAAAAATTAAATGAATAGATAAAGTGTAAAATACGTCTTCTGGGAAACAATGATTTTTACAAACATTTTTGGCTCGTGGGTATAGATTTATTAATATTTGAACAGTAAGTAAAATTGCTAAAATGATTACATACGATAACTCTTTTTATACATAAACATTTCTTTTGTTTCTAAAATGGCTCTCTGACGGATAGTTTTTAAGGCTTCGTTAAGAATTTTTAATTGACCAGCAGTATGAATCATTTGTCCCATACAAATCTGAAAGATTAAAAAAATATCATTATAAACAATCGAATTCCAATTAGGATTTCTCAAATTTAACAGAATATCAACTCACCGTATCGTATGCAAATATGACATCAGCACACACGAAAAACCAAAAGTTCAAGACACAAAATGAAATTTCATAAACTGGAGAATATGAGTAGTCAAATGGCAGCCAATTGATAAACGGTAAAGCTGGAATAGTTGAATTATCAGTAAGAATTATCTGCAAAAATATACATTATTTATTTATTTATTATGTTGATAACAGCGTTTATTTATTTATTCATAGGAAAACCAACAGTCAAATAATCATTATAATAAACATTAAAAGAAAACAGAGTAGACCAATTAGAGGTTTTCACAGGTAGTAACAAAAATAGGTAGAAAAGAAAGAAAAATATTCTCATCGTAAGATTACTACAAATAAATTATATGTTCATAAAAGTGAGTTAAAAGTTAGAAAAGTAAGAAAAAAAAATGCTAACTCAACAAAATGTGATCAACAAAGTGTGATTTCACTCGGAAAGCAAACGCCGCACATCACCATGGTTATTCTCAAATAAATCTATATTCAATGTTTTAGATATTTTATTAAAGTTTTTGGATGCTCGCCATATATACGAATTTTTTCTATAGTTAGTATGTACCAGAGGGGTATAAAGAAAAGGGTTGTTACGAAAGGTTTTACTACTTCTTCTCTTTCTTAAAGTAGACCTAAGGGTTTGTATTAGTCATATTCAACGCTGCGACACCCAGTTTTTCCTCCATTTTTTTGCAGGTCGTCCAGGAAGCCGGCGGACAGATGGGCAGAGATGCGGCACGGATTTAGCTATCTATTATCGTCCATTCTCTTAACGCATCTATTCCAGTTTCTTCTTCTTTCTTTTCCCAACTGGACAACATCCTGGACTTCACATATTTCTCGAATAAGGATGTTTCTAATCTAAGCTCTATGCATTTCAAGTTTCATAAATAGTTAAATATTGAATTATTTCCATATTTTAGAACTCAAAATTTTACAAAAATCTCTAGCTGTGACAACTATTTTTAAATAATAAAGTTAAATATGAATATTTGGTACACTTTCACTTATTTTTATTTCAACAATTGGCATTTTCACTCTGCTATGAGCATCTTCAGACTGTCTAAAGTCACCACAAGTTGAATCATGGAGTTCCATCAAGTAAGGTAAATAAAATGTCTGCCATGTTAGCAAAATGCATGTAACAAATTAAGTATTTAAAGCTTATGGTAGTTTTACTTCAATATTTATTGGAAATTAGTATTTGAGGGAAATTTAAAACTTACTGGGTCTTTTAGATAGGCATCGATATCAGACATGATGAGTATCCCAATTAATCCAAAACAAACGCCTGTTTGTATATTGTAAAGCCATACGCAGTTTAATATTATATCAATTGGACGAAAAAACGGTGTTTCTTTGTAACTAAAAAACAAGGGTATTAATAATTAATTACTTATATACTATATCTAAATGGTCTACAATTATTGCAACGATCTTATAAATAAATATTGTCTTGGCATTGAGTTTATATTTTAAATTAATGCATTGTATCAAAATCTGGTATACCTATTTAGCATATTATTATTATTGTTTTTAGTGTTTTAGACCGATTTTAAAAAACTTTTTTTTTAAAACTAATGTTTAAGTTTTAATTCAAATTTAAATTAAATAAAGAAGGAATAATAAATCACGCATAAAACTTAATAACTTAAAGATTCTTAAGTTGGTATGGGGTCCAGTCAAGACTTGTAAAAGTAAAAATGGATCATGAACCACCGCGTAAAATCATTCACCCAAATAATTACAGAGAAAAACCTGAAGTTAAACTAAGTTCCTAACTTTTGGTAGTCACGTTCAATAGATTCTGATTAACGTCAAGAATTAACCAAACTGTTCGTGACAAAGTCATAAAGTATTCGTCGGTTTAACGTTTTAGCTTTTAAATCTACATAGATAGAGTATTTTTTCATCAAATTAAATAAAACGGAAACTGTTCTAAAGACATTTACATAAATTACTAAGCTTTTTATCTTTTAAATTAAGATAAACTTTATAATTTTTTTAATTGGTCAAGACCCAATTCATTCTACCTCTCCTTTGTCTATACCTGATGGTGCATAGGGCACTGCATTCATACACCAAGTGCAGTGAATTGTCATCGTTTGTTACTTAAAAGCATGTCTTACGCTTCAGCAGCGGTAGTCCAAGGTATCACATAAAATATATTAATGTGAAAAACACATTTGAATTAATATTTCATATTAACCCCGTCGAGAATCGAACCTGTTACCTCATGCATGGTAAAATTTTCAAGCCGTAGCCAAAATAAATTATGGTTATTTAAATAAAAATGAAGGCAACTAATGATAAGCTTTGTTTTCGTAAGAAATAGTTTTGGCGATATACGACAGGGCACACAGCAGTGAAGACGCGGTCTTTAAACTTAGTGCGAAGTAGTGTGTTGTTTATAGTAAGGTCATATTTGATTTAGTGTTTTTTTAATGTTGGGTGTAGCATGGATGATCGGTCTGGGGAGAGATGATTACACCTATGAAGATATGGAGTCAATGTTGAGAATCTCTACTCTTCAAAAGCGTAGATCCAACATTGATTCCATTTTCATATTTAAATTGCTAAATGGCATGATAGATGCACCATCTTTACTGACTCAAGTGACTTTCTGTATTGCAGTCCGTAGGTTGAGAAATAATGACGTGCTGTTCCTTAGTCACCACAAAACTAACTATGATTTTCATGCCCCATGGACTTCTTCGGTGTAAGTCTATCAAGATTTAATCGGTGCATGTTTACAATACTCGTTTTACGAGCGCTGAAGGATTAGTTCTCCCTAAATATAATAACAAGTATGGTAAGAGAACACTTCAGTACAGTATACCAAAAATCTGTAACATGCTACCAAGAAGTATTAAAAAAATCATTAACTTTTCAAGCTTAAAAAAGATACGCGTGCTGAGAACTTAGTTGCTAGAGCGCGAATTATTATATTGAGTTTTAGAATTTGTATTTTTATTTATATGTATTTTAATTTTTTTGTGCGCTAGGGCATGTATTGTGTAGTTTTATTTAAGTTGAATTTGTATTTATGCACCTACTGACGAGTCGCAGTAGGCAACTCAGTAGGACATGTATTGTTTTCTTTTATGTATATATTGAAATAAAAATAAATTAAAAAAAAAAAAAAAAAAAACATTCACTGAAGTAGACCCTGATCCTGTCTTGAGTGTGTCCACATTTATTCTCACTGTCTTAGCTGCACCAATTTAATGTTCTGTCACTTATTTTTACTGCTTGTTATCCCTTTTATGCTTAATTCTGTATTTTAAAATGGATTTTTCCGTAGATAAATAAAATAAATAAATAAAAATAATCCAGCCCACATTAAATAAAAACCTACATAAACGCTGATTGCTGAAACATTTCCATGAAGCTGTTAATGGTCTTCGTGTTGTACAAACAAACAGCAACCTTCACACTGCCCAGAAGCATAGCTAAAGCCACGGACAATCTTGGCATTATATCCATCCATCTTCCCAGCTGTATTTGTACGATGGCATCGAACGCTGAAAACACGTTGTAGGGCACCAGAGTAACAAATATTATCTGAAACATAACAATATGACTAAGTGTAAGATTGTAGTAAATGGCGATAATAGAGTTGGAAAAATAAGGATAAAAGTAGATTGAACGCAGATGAAATGCGATCTCTCAGGCGAATGTGTGGTAAAACTATGTATGATAGGTGCACTAATGTTGAAATTAGAGCAGAATGCAAGGCTGAGATAAGCATTATCGACAACATTAAGAAAGGTCTTTTACGTTGGTTCGGTCATGTAGAGCGAATGGATGATGAAAGAACGGCTAAAAATATATATGATGCGACTGTCCCTGGATGTAGACATCGAGGAAAGCCGAGAAAGACATGGCATGATCAAGTAAAACAAGTGCTTGAAAGTGGGCATGTAAGAAGTCGGAATAATCAACGTGCGTGCATGAGAAGATGAATCTGAATGAAGTATGAATGTGGAGGAAGCAAGAGAAGTATGCCAGGACAGAGTGGTGTGGCATTCTATCCTCTCTGCCTACCCTTTCGGGGAAATGGCGTGATGGTAAGCAAGTTAGTAAGTTAGTTAACATAACAATTTTTATAATCATGTTGCATAGAAACTCATTTGTCATGAGTGCTCGAAGGTCTCTGAAAACTATTACTATCATCATGCCATATCCGTTCCCTATGTGTAGGATATGGATTCCACAAACTGCCTCCAAGCCAAGCGATCGGTCGCCAGTCGCTCCTAGGTCAGGTCCGCGTCCCGCAGCTTTGACGCAAACTGCCGACGGATTGTCAACAGCGGACGTCCAGGACGCCGAGAACCAAATTTCTTTGTAAAATAAGCAATCATGGTTAAGCATGGTTATCATATTTTTATAGAGAACTTTTTTGTTTCTAAGCTCTGTTGGGATATAATTTATTAATATAAAAGTGAAATTCACTGAAGAAATTGATTTATTTGTCGTAATTGTTTTATTGATATTTTAATGCACTCCATACTGTAAGTGTAGATACTGCTATTTTTCCTTATCCGAACTCAATGGTGCATAGGGCACTGCATTGGTAAATCAAGTGCAGTGTCTCTTGTTTATTTTTTTACATGAAGGTAGGATGATCAGTCTAACGCTTCAGTGCCAGTCCAAGGTATCACACGTAAAATATTAATATTAAAATCACATGTTAATAGATATTTTATGTTGACCCCCTACGGGAATCTAACCCGCGACCTCATACACGGTAGCCAAATAGACTACATAACAGTGTACACACAAGCAAAGCCAGCAACCTGAGTTTTTACCTTTTTTTTTTTTGTTGAAAGTTATTGAGAAAATAAAACATAACATTTGGAAAAAAAAATAATGCCGTCCCGATAAACCGCGATTTTGCCGTTTGTCATCGGGAGCTAATAGCAAATATGTAAATTTATCATAGAAATACAACAAAATAATAAATACGAAAATATGGTGAATCAATATATAATAAATTGTGGTGCATCAATATAAAGAAGTTCTATCTTCCAACCAATTCCTTAAAATAAAAATAATTTTTATTAGCATTGTTACACGATTTAAATTCATAGGGCAATATATTAAAAAAATTTGGAATTAAATATTCCAAAGTTCTCTGCCCGTACTTATTTTTAGTTTTGGGCACAATTAATCCCTCCATGGATGTGAATCTAGTTGTATATGTGTGATCTAATTTATTTTTATATGTGTTGTCAACATATTTTATTCATATTACCAAAAACTGATTATCATTACCTTGAAACCCATGTATTACCATACCATGCAACTATTCAAAACATTTTAGGAGATAGAGACAGGTGGAGGATGCAAATTTTGCTTCCAAAGGTGATTTATAAAAATAATTTCTCTAACGCAAACGAAAAAAAATTATGCGCCATACTTACAAATATCCCATACAAATTGTAAAGCTTCTTACTCCAAGGCGAAAGCTCTTTAATCGGCCACAGTCCCCAAACAGCTAACATGTACTTCCCAAACTTAAAATGATCAACAGAAGTTATTTTATCTTTCGTCATCACGATTATCGTATTTCAATCTAGGTCCTTTACTGGTTATTCAAAATTGATAAAATTGAATTAAGTTTGTAATAAAGTCTTTGAAACGAAATGTTAAATGCAAGTGGAAGGAAAATAATGCTGCTTACGTTATATATTAGCTGTATAAGCCAAATAAAATTCAAGTTTTATTTACCTACGTACAGTTAAGCAAAATGAATCATCATTATACTTTTGCTTTACAATAAATGAAAGATTCCCAATAAGGGTTAAAAATATCTTTATCACTTATTATATTGGATGTCATTTTTTATAACTAACTAACTTACTAACTAACCATCATGCCATTTCTCCGCAGGGGTATGCAGAGAGGATAGAACGCCATACCACTCTGTCCTGACATACTTCCTTTGCTTCCTCTAATTCATACATCTTCTCATGCACATACGCCGATTATTCCGACTTTTTACATGTCCACTTTTAATTACTTGTTGTACTTGGTCATGCCATGTCTTTCTTGGCCTTCTTCGACTTCTACATCCAGGAACATTTGCATTTAAACTTCTTTAGCCGTTCTTTCCTCACTCATTCGCTCAACATGACCAAACCATCGTAAAAGCCCTTTCTTAATTTTGTCGATAATGCTTATCTCAGCCTTGCACTCTGCTTTAATTTCGACATTTGTACACCTATCATACATAGTCTTACCACACATTCGCCCGAGAGATCGCATTTCAACAGCATTACGTCCACTTTGATGCCACGCGTCACTACCATACATAAGAGTTATTAATTTTTATCATCATTATTATTCCATATGCGCTCCTTATGTGGGCATATGGATCCACAATTTTTAAGCTGCCAGTTTCTGTGCATCCTTTTAAGTCAGGTCTACGTCATAGTTCAGACGTAAATTAAATAAAAAAAATATTATGTCCAAATACTTGCACACAAATGAAAAATATTTTTCGTTATTTTTTTACGTAAAGTTTCAAGCCACTTAGACCTCTCAACGCTTGAATATCCATATTCCCGAGTTTGGAAAAATTTATTTGATAAGTTCGGCAAAAAATATTTTAATGTATTTGTATAAATGCGTCTGTCTGTGATGGATAACCGCACCGATCTAGGTCATATGTTCGCAAAATATACTTTTTAAATAAATAACAAAAATATAAGCATTTTCTGTTCGATACGCTGTACGGCAATTTAAAAAGTAATTGGGATGTTCTGAAACAGCATGACGTGTTGACACCCCCAATAATATAGTGATAACCTGATATTTGTTAATTGTACCCCTTCAATGTCACCCCGCCTACCCCTTCGAAGGATACATTTTTACGTAACCTACCGTGTAATTTACCATCCCTTAAAACGCCATGACATTTTTATTTCCAAGACTGTAATTTGTTTAACCCCCTTTATATTACATTTTATGTTATTACCGTTGGACGTTTAAATAAATTCATTTTAGTGCTTTATTTTTTGGTGATAACAGTTTTATTATTTTCCTTAGAAATGTGTTTGATTATCATCATCATGATCTTGTCCCTTATGCGAATCTAATGGTGCAATGGGCACTTTTTTTGGTACACCAAGTGTTTTAGCGTATGAAGGCAAAATGAGTATACTAATAGTTCACTGCCAGCATAACGTAGCCGTCTAGGCAAAAGTCACTAACTCTATACACGCTATTTTGAGATAATTTTCGTGTTTTTATTGTCCTCAAAACAGCGGTGGAATCTTTACTTTTGACACGTTATAATTTACTGTACATAAACATTACTAAATAAGCAGAAAAATGACATTTAACAGTTAAAAATCATATTTTTTATATGAATTGTGGTTTTTGTGACTTTTGCCAATCCGGCGACAATAATTTATACTTTTTTCAATATTATTTTTTTATTTCTTGAAATAGCATACATTGTATAAAAAAAATAAAATGTACTCTAATATTAACATTATAATCATATTTTATGTATAGAATAATAAACACACTAACATCACACATTATTCAACACATACACCATAGCTTTATTTTTTAATTTAGATTAAAAAAATTCTTCCTATATATTTTTTCCGAGTTCATAAAAGCATTTAAGCTTAAATAAAACCGAATTCTGGGATATACTTTTTTTTCTAAATGTTAATCTTATTTTTTCTTTGTTTCTTGTATTGTGCCCGTGTTGATTTTGAATGTCGTAATTTTTTTTTCCAGAATTTCTAGTTCTTATTGGAGTTTATGATTATATAAATACTCGTTGCTTACACGACATTATTTTTTATTTGTTTAGCATTAACTTGAAATTTTAATAAAAATAATCAGACTCAAATCAATATTTAAATATGAACCCATCAAACTCTCGACCATGCGTTGGGATAGAACTAAAATGATGTGTCAGCATTTTTTAAAATTGCGGAAACGTCTATACGTGAAGCGTGCATTACTTTGAATAAACACTCTAAATCTAAGCCACCTTCAGAGCTTTTTAATCCTTTTCCACGAGCAATGTAAATCTACTTTATCAAAATAAAAGCGCGGCTACGCTTAAAGCAATTTGAAAAGTATTATTATGGATCTTGCATAAAGCATAATTTTATGACAAACTAGCTGGCCCGGCAAACGTTGTTCTACCTTTTCTGATAGGTGAAGAAATGAGTTTGAATTTGTTTTGTTAAGGTTTCAATCATAAATCAAGTGATTTCTATTTCCAATGCGTAATTTTGATGTTTGTGAACATAATTTTTATGATCATTTGTCCTTTAAATCCCTTTCATGGCTAAAAACATCGTCTGTATTTCTGCATTACTCTAAGTTTTATTATGAATGTCTAGAAAAGAACAGAAATTAACAATATTACAAACGAATGAACGTTGCAATTAGTACCCAAATTCACAAGGGTAGTAACCGAAATAATACATCAAAACATTTATTTGCATGAGCAGAAAGTCACTGGAATGTACTGAGGATACAATGATCTAAGTAATTCGTCAAATAAATTCTCGCATTACGGATGTGTGGAATGCCTTTTACAATAGAATTTTATTCATTACAGCACCCAAGTTGACAATCCTTAGATCTTAAATAATATAATGTATGTTGGCCATTTACACGCCTTAAAATACAAAAAAATGTCGGTGAACTATTTAAAAAGATGTTTGATAGAAATATTTTGTGATTTAAAACCTAACCTTAACTAAACCTAACCCAGCCTAACCGAACCAAAAAGAATTGAGTAGCAAAGTAATAAAATATTAAAAATTCAATGAATATATTTCTGGAAATTTTCTTCGTATATGATAATAATGTCATTTGACTGGGCTATATGGAACACGGAAAACATCACGGTACGGTACGTCCTGTCACGTCACGGACGTGTGATAAGACCTTTAAGTGTTCCTTTACACCAGTATTAAGTTTTAACTGTTATTTCATCAAATTAATCTGCATTATTGTTGTTCCGAATACTGTTACGAATAATATATTGAGCTAGATTTGGAAGGCCGAAAAAGACATGGCATGACTAAGTACGTCAAGTACTTGAAAGTGGACATGTGAAAAGTCGGAATAACCGGCGTATGTGCATGAGAAGATGTATGAAATGTAGAGGAAGCAAAGGAAGTCTGTCAGGACAGAGTGGTATGGCGTTCTATCCTCTCTGCCTACCCTACGGGTAAATGGCGTGATGGTTAGTTAGTTTTAGTTAGTTAGATTTTATACAAATGGCGTTATAATTCTAGTAACATTTCAAAATGCATAATTTTTAATTAATCATATTAAAAATAGTAAAACATATAGTTAAACGTATTTCATGTAACATGATATCTAAATTACTTTGATTTTATATTAGGTAAAGTATGAAAGAAAAACCCGTTTATTTTGAATAGTTACACTAAAAAATTAAGCATTGGTAAACACAATTCCCGGTGATCTGGATGTCTACTGCTGACAGTACATCGGCAGTTAACGTCAGGACTGCGGGACGTTGAACTTACGTGCGCAGGAACTTGCGCAAGTCGATAACTTAGCTTGGAGATAGTTTGTGGAATGCACAATGCACATTCTCCCCGAAAAGAGAAAATATGGAATAAGGATGATGATGCATCTTATTATTAAAACTATTATAAATGAAAAAAAAAAAACGTTGACATTTTCAAAGTATCCATTTGGGAACGTTACACAAGAAAATTAAACATTATTCACACTTTCAGCAATATTCAGATGTTTCAGATTTGAAATTCAAATTTTCTTCAGTTCAAAATTAAAACCCGGCAAAAAACAAGTATTATTCTGTATCTAATGTCTGCGAAAGTTTCGGCCTGAGGTTAATTTCAATATTTATGGCGGGAACAGATGCAAATTATTTGGCCTTTCTGGGTTATTAAATTCGGGTTATTTTTTCTCCTCGTAATTCACAGACTTTCGTGAATCTAACTTTGGATTATTCGGCTAAATTATTGTTTCGTATTTGCAACAAACATTAGCTTAATCAAGTGAAAAATTTGGTGTGCGGACAGTAATTGTTTTGCTGTATTTTTAATGAACAACACTTTTAACATAATACTGTATTCAATTTGTTTTTTTGTGTTACTTTCTATGTAATTTTTCTTCAAATTAAATTGTTTAATTCTATGAATGGCAATGTTAAGTCTTAGCGTAAGATACATATTTTATGAATTCGCTATGTAGATACGATATTTGATTCCACCCTAAGTTTAGCACGAGTTCGTGGTTTCGATTTTCGATGCATTCAATATGAAATATTCATTTAAATGTGGTTTTTCACACAAAATATTTCGTATGTAATACCTTGGACAGGCGCTGAATCTTGTCTGCATGTAATAAGTTATCAAGATACACTGCACTTGATGAACCAGTGCAGTGCCCTATGCACCATTTGTAATCTAGCCCCAATCAGTAAATTAAAACGTAAAATAATGATTGGAGAATCAGTGAAAGCAAAAGCTCCAAACGTTCATGCGCTTTGTGGCTGCAAAATGCATTGGAGTTGAGCCCCTATCGGTATTTCTTAACTTATCATTAAAATCATGTCGCGACCATACAAATTATTTTAATTAAATGCGGTAGATGATGGAGAGCTGAAATATCAGCTGTCCATGCGCTTTGTAGCTGCAAGACAAATTGGATTCCAGCACTTCATCTACGCATAAGTAACATTCATTTTTCGTAGTTTAAATTCTCGCTAGATTTTGCATTCGTAAATGTATTGGTCTGGAATTAATTAAGTTCTATATATGTACAGCGCCCTTGAGGTGATTTTACATAAAAATGTCGCTTAACAAGTTATCCAATTATTTTTATTATTACTATTGGTGCGGATAAGGGAAAGCGGAAATATAAATAGAACCTATCTATTTTTTTTTTTTATTTACAGCCTCCACTCGTTTGCGAGTGATTTTGTACCTATTACTTATTTTTATACAGCTTTAGCTATTTTTCACAAATTCAGGTTCTACAAAGATTGTTTGAAGGACCTACTACAATCCAAAATCCCCATAGAATACGAACTTGTTTTCATAGTCCCGTTTTTATATAGCCAAGGTAATCGATCAACAAAATCCTTTCACATAATAATGCTCAATACCCATGGGATTAGGGTTCTACTCTTTGGACTTTGAGTTTGCCATTCTTGATTTCCCACTGCAATATAAATCGATCGCGTTATTTATAATAGTATTCGATATATCGATTATACGGCTTTCTAATAATTAATAATTTGATTGGTAGGCTAATCCGTGAACTGATAATCATTTTAACGCAAAATTTTTACGTATTATGAAATTTAGTTTATCAAGAATTTTTTTTATTTTTTTTTTTATTGACTAAACAAAGATAGTATATTAATTTTTTTAATATTTTTTGTATAAATTAAATGTTTGTGGTACTCAATTTGTAGTTTTCTGTAATTATGAAATAAAACAAACTTTGTTTTGAACTTTTTTTATTTAATTAGGTAATAGTTGTGTGTGAATACTTTTTTTAAATTTTCAACATCTCTTGAGTACTTAAGCATGTTTGCAATTTTTCCAATGTGATTATAAATACAAAATGCAAGACAAATTAATTTTACAGTCCAATCAAATCATTCTACACATTGAGAAAGTGTTATATCATTTTACAATTAATGTCCATTGTTTTTCCAAGCATGATAGGTATGGGTTTATATTTTTAAATATTTTAAAGTACAAAAAATAATTGGTAGTATGTACCTATGCTATATTTTTAACGAATTTGGCTTACAAGTTGAGTCCACGTTGGTGTCATAATGTGATACAGTAGTAAGCTCCTCATATTATACTCAAACTTAATTCCTCCAATGGCTGCGGACGTTAGCTTTACCGCCATAAGCTTTAAACAGTAGCAGTTTTCTAACTGAAAACACCACCTCCTATGAAACTTGTGTATTTGAGAAAAGACTTAAGAAATTTAGGACTTGCTAAGGAGTGAAAAAAGACAAAGGTGACCTTAAAATATGGAGAGAAAAAAATTTACTGCTATAGCAGTATAATATTACATTTTTCTCTCCAAAGGCCTGTTCGTGAGTACACATAAAAAACTCCAGTAATATGGGTCAAAAAAATTAGTAATGTAATGTAAAAATTAATAATGAAGTTAAGTTATGTCAGTGCATGTCATTATCCAATTTCATTCATTCTTGTACCCCTGATAAAGAGACACGTGTTGTTTCGAAACCGGTCGGGAGTTTTAATAAAAAAAATGTTAAAAACAAAGTGTTTTCATTAAAATTGGTTAAAAATGTGTCTTTTCACCAGTCGATGGGAGAACGTTACTCCCGAAACTGTAGGTAAATTCTATTTCTATAGAATAAACCAATAGTAACACATAACATCGTTTTATTTAATCATAATTTTAAAAAAATTGAGGTTAAAAGTATAAAAAAAAAAGTCAATTTAAAAGAAAAATAGAATGAAACAGTAGATATTTTGTGAATGGTTCAAAACCTTTATTTTTAATTTTAAAGAATAATAAAGCTTAATATGTAAAATATAATAACTACAATGTGAATCCTGATCTGTATAATACGATATTTGAACGAAAAGTTTTATAGTTACATGGTATTATCGCTAAAGAAGGAATTTATAAGTTTTTTGTAGATGAAATGTGTATGTCTTTGTGCTAGCCTTGTTTTTCAGGAGATTGTCATGTCTCCATAATAATGGTCAGTGCTCGCGATACCCCTCTCTTCTAATTAGCATTGTTGTGTATGTAAAGAGCGGCTGTAGGCAGTTATGCAAATGGCCGCTCAGAAGACAAGATGGCGGACGACAGAAGTGTTGTGGATGACAAAAAATTACAGCAGCGTTGGAGGATGGTCACATTTAATTATTACCTTTTAACTCTTTGACCCAAGACACTTTACATAAAAATAGTTTTACTGACAACGTTAAATGTAATTATGTAACTTCCTAACTAAATAAGCATTCGTTTCTTTATTCAATGTACCTAATTACATACAATATACGCAAGTTTAAAAAAAAAGTTTTCTACATAAATTGGTACAATAGATGAACAAAGGAAAAAACCACGTTATATCAACGGCTTGTACAAAAACTAATTATTTCTCGACTTTCTAAAAAATAAATCAAAATCATGGTACAATAAAACCAAAATTAAATATTGTGGCTTCTTTCAAAGGGTCATAAATATCTGCACTAGTAAGCGAAAATTGGCAGTAAAAAGGTTTGGTATATATGGGATTTTCCAAATCAAGATTCGCGACTATAAACACGTGGCCAAACTAGATTGGAATTATAATAAATTGGGCATAACCAACAATAATTGTTATTAATTAAGTTCCATTTAATTGTTTATGGTTTGAAATGGGTAAAAGGAACCAAATTTTCTACCATGAGAAGGTTTTAGAAAGAATCCATTAGAAATTGGCACTATGAAATAATCATAGTAAAAAGCTAGAAATATTACGCACCTAAACGTATTCCTAATTTTTTAAATGTAAGTACAATGATAAATCGTGGGTATACTGGCAAAAAACGTTACCTCTAATATACCTGTTTTGAGAAATCAAGCATTTAAGTTTTTTTTTGCAATCATTTTTTAATTTTTTTATTCTATTGCATTATGAGTTGAAACTTTAATTATTTCTCATTTTTTCAAACATGTAATTAATTTTCATACTAAGAAAACTTTTATTGTTAATAGCAGTATTTCCTTTTTATTTTAGAGAAAGAAAGAAATATGATTTTAGGTTAGGTAATTCAGAAAAAAAGCGCTTTATAAGTTATCTAAAATTTGTGTTTCTCTGCCGATTGTAGAGCTTTAAAAACTTAACAATACTGCATCATTAAATCCAAACAGCATATTTTCGAGTAAGCGTTTTTGCCAGTATACCCACGAAATTATGTAGGTACTTATAAAATTTAATGTATAATCTTCACTACATAATAACAGTGTTTATCGAAAATTTTTAAATATTTTAATTTCATTTGAAAAAAATTTAATTTCCAATTATTTATTTAATCCGTATAAGATATTTAAATCCAGACTTATTAAACGGACACATCATAATTTCCTGTGTTTATTTCAGTAAGTGACAACATGCACAAATTTCATTTTCCCGAAATACGGAGGAAACGCGTTTCTCGAGTCTGGGAAATTTCTGCATATTTAATAGAACCACCAGTACCATCTTGTCTGGACGGGATTCAGTTCTATAGTAACTACAGAAGTGGCCAACCAATCAATCGCAATAAGCCGTCAGTAAAAATAAAAAACATCCGCCTAATAAAGGAAAATCTTATCACATCAAAACAAATGGAGCATGTCTTCAGTAATGACTGTGTTGGTTTTGTTAATAAATAAACAAATATATAACTAACTAACTAACTAACTAACCACCCACGCCATTTCCCCGTAGGGGTAGGCAGAGAGGATAGAACGCCATACCACTCTGTCCTGACAGACTTCCTTTGGCTTCCTCTACATTCATACATCTTCTCATGCACATACGCCGATTATTCCGACTTTTCACATGACCACTTTCAAGTACTTGACGTACTTGGTCAAGCCGTGTCTTTCTCGACCTTCCGCGGCTTCTACATCCAGGCATACTTGCATTTAAACTTCTTTTAGCCGTTCTTTCATCACTCATTCGCTCCACATGACCAAGCCATCGTAAAAGCCCTTTCTTAATTTAGTCGATAATGCTTATCTCAGCCTTGCACTCTGCTCTAATTTCGACATTTGTACACCTATCATACATAGTCTTACCACACATAGATCGCATTTCAACAGCATTCAGTCTACTTTCATCCTTCTTTTTCCAAGACCACGCTTTACTACCATGCATACATTTAGCCTTGACCTAAAACAAATCATATATCTTAATATACATCTACGGTCTTAACTTTAACTTTTCTTCGTGCAACCGGCCCTTCGTCTTCCAAAATGCAGTTTTTCAAATCGTTTAACTGATCCTTAAAAAAACAGGAAACAGGCGGTTATGGAGTGGAATTTGAAACTATGTAGTTATTTCAATCCAGGATGGAATTTTACTACTAGATCACAACCTAAGACAACCTTATTGATCTGTACTGAATAAAGTAGATTAAATAGAGATTTTCGGATCCAGAACGGTTGATTTCCCCTGCTATAATAGTAGGTATACCGTATACCACTAGGTGTGAGCTCTCTGACTGTATCACCAATAACAATTACAAACAGATGAGCACACGACTAACAACACCCTGAGCTTTAGTTAAAAACATTAGTTTATTAAAAGTGGCGCATCTGCAAATAACCGAGCTAAGAATTAGACGAAAGTGATCTTGTTGAGCCAACTAAATGCAAATTAGTCGAGTTGTGAGATTTCGCTATCGTTTGTGCAAACTTTGCTTATGTTCTGTGGCAGTAAAACACAGGTCTTGGTAAGTAAGGGATTAGATAAATTATTGTTGAAACAATATTCTGTAAGACATTTTATGTCTAGCTTTTAAACATGTACATATACAACCATTCGCTTAGTATAAAAAATGTAGAGTTTGTTTAAATGTGCTGCAGTTTCCATAGCCCATTTCATTTTTACACGTAATTTTTAAATATTTTAATATTTTTAATTTTTAGCCGTTATTTCGTCGTTCATTCGCTCCACATGACCAAACCATGGTAAAAGACCTTTCTCAATTCTGTCAATAATGCTTATCTCAGCCTTCTGCTCTTAAAAGCATTCTGCTCTAATTTGGGCATAAGGGCACCTACAATGAAAGCCCCACCCTTTCCCTAGACTGTTTTAAAGACTATTGAGTCTTTTCTCAGCCAACTTTACCGATTTTTTTCAACAAGCTAAACCGCGATTTTAAGATTGTAAGTGTGATAAAAATACGGATGAATTTACGTTATGCACGCGAACAAATGCTATTCATTGTACCACTACTACTGTCTCGGCTTATTGTATTATAATTGTCATTGTTTCCATCACCCAAACCAACCAGAGTTGGCCCAAATTAACAGTAGTAGGGGCATGTTAGTTTCTACCCCGTTCATTATTTTTAAGTAATTACAACCACCGTGTGGAGACCGGTATTTCCGCCTCGCCATGCCCCCTATCCCAGACATCCACCCATGCATCCCGCGGTCAGGGTTCAATGGAGGAGGGACACATGGTTTTGTGATATTTTGACAGTCAAATTCTCTCTCGGGGGATGCGGGATTGACGTGGAAGGAGAGGAAAGTGTTGGCCGACGACAAGGTCTCCTGGAGGCTTCTGAAGATAACCACTTGCATAACAGAGGAATGAACGTGGAAAAAGAAGATGAAGAGATTTAAATTGTGTCTGCTGTAGCTTGGTGTAACGGCTGCCAAACCGACACAGCATCGCAGCGAGTCCAGCCGGGTAGGGATGTAGAGGAGAAAGGATCAAGCTAGGATCCAGTGTTGCCGGAACGCACGTAACAGCGATTCGCGCGCCCGCGCCCGTAGCAAACAGGGAAACTTATTATACGGACAACCCTTGTAGTTTGATAGCTTGTCTATAAAATAACTAAGAACGTTTATCATCAACGATCAAACTACACGTTATCTATTTCTAACATTCTTTACCATAATTGCACATATTATCTTTTATAATTTTTTAGTGGAAATTTCCATGTTATTTTTTTTTGTTTTTTCTAAGAAACAGTTTTGATTCTGGCCAAGTTTTATAGCAACCTCGTAACGAAGCTAACCACTTTCGGATTAACGACACGGTTAAGGAGATTCTACAAAGCACCATTCGGATATCCTGAGTCCCTATTGTAAAACAATGCGCTTTATGTGTTTTGAAAAAAGTTTAAAAGCAAATTACTTCAATCAAATGCATCTTAATTTACCTGTTTTCTTGTTCTTTGTTCAAATTGAAATAAATATAACTAACTAACTTACCATCACGCCACTTCCCCGTAGGGAGCAGGCAGAGAGGGATAGAACGCCATACCACTCTGTCCTGACATACTTCTTTGCTTCCTCTACATTCATACATCTTCTCATGCACATACGCCGGTTATTCCGACTTTTTCATATGTCCACTTTCAAGTGCTTGACGATACTTGGTCATGCCAGTGTCTTTCTCGGCCTTCCGCGGCTTCTACAATCCAGGCACACCTTGCATTTATACTTCTTTTAGCCGTTCTCTTTCATCACTCATTCGCTCCACATGACCAAACCATCGTAAAAGCTTTTTCTTAATTTTGTCGATAATGCTTATCTCAGCCTTGCACTCTGCTCTAATTTTGACATTTGTACACCTATCATACATAGTCTTACCATACATTCGCCTGAGAGATCGCATTTCAACAGCATTCAGTTTACTTTCATCCTTCTTTTTCCAACACCACGCTTCACTTCCATACATAAGGGTTGTACCGAAAAAGAACTCCGTTGTGTACTGCCAATTTTTGCTTCTTTCGATAAGTTTCCTTATTTGTCCACTATCGATTTCAAAGCACCTGTTACATGTATTTTAAATAAATTAAATATACGTATTTTTTAATGTTTTTAATACTAATTTTGTTATAACAGTTTCTTGCCAACCAACGCAACGGTTGCCAAAGAGAAATAGCATTATGCTTTTAAGTTTAAGTTTTATTAAGTTTAGTTTAATTAAGTTTTTTTAACTGAATATAGTCTTACGGAAATTATCTTCACACTATCCCGGGTTTTTGTACTTAATTCTAGTTGTTTTTTTCTCTGCACAGTTAGTACTTCAATAGCTTCTTACAATCATTAAGTAATCATTATACCATATCCACTCTCATTTTCAACTCCATGTCACTATGAAAGAATTTATCTATAAGTAATAAATTTAAATTAATTTTCATTTGGTTATGGGATTATTTTGATTTATTTTCGTTTTTACCCCCCCCCCCTTTTATTATTTGTACACAAAAAACCTATTTATTAGATCAATACAAATAATACTGATAAAAAATATGAAGCCATATCAAAAGTTTCTCTGTTATTTTATTTTATAATGGAGAAGCACAAGAACTTCCTTTGAATGTTTTATTTATTGACATTGGCTACCAGAAAATCGGATCCTTGTAAGTAGGAACCGTTTTGCAAAGGAAGGGATTTGGGTCCGACGCCTTTCAGGTGCATTTGAAATAAGCGATGGTCACAATCCCTATCGTCCTCACATCGATATAGTGTAACAAACAGGTGTGAATTTGGGATTAAGAATCGATCCGAATCTTCTTGAAAGGATTGTCCACGAGATCGCCATATTATAATTTCAAATACGTTTTAGCTTTTCGATTCACTTGAAAAAAGGTTAAGTATAAAGATTCGTAAAGGAAAGCCTTACAAAGTTAGTAGGTACGCCAAGTCTACTACTATTTGTCTCATATCATTATAGCATATCCGGAAGAACCCTAGTGTATAAGCATATGGATTTTAGGAAACTGCCTTCAAGCCAATCTAATGACATCGTTTTCGTGCATCAATCCGTGGCACGGCAATTTCGTGCATCAAGGTTCACATCCTAAACGCAACTTGTATCCTGACGTAAGTAAGCTGACCAGAATTGTCCAACCAAAATAGAGAAAAAGATGCTCAATCTAATTCCCATGATAAAACTACATACAAAAAGACAGACATTGTTGATGACTTTTTAAACATTATTTTATTTTCAAACATTATTTTACGTGTTTCCTAAACACAATAGACAAATATGAAAAACGGACATCTTCTTATTATGCAGTGCCTGTTTTTTAAATACTTAATATTAAGAATTTCTTGGTATTGTGTCAAATAAAAGATAATTTTGAAAATTTTAAAGGATTGGCAGACAGAGGAGAGGTTTTATTATAAATTCAGGCTATTAATTAAATTGATTTATGACTTAATTAGCTAAAGTTTCTATAAGAAAAAAGAAGAAAGATGTGTGAGAATCTAATGTATGTAAGCATGTATGCACGTGCATAAATTGTACGTAAGTGTAACATACACGAAATAACTATATATTTTTTTTTTTGTACTTTGTATTTTATTTTTTTTATTTATTTTTTTTTTGTTTACGTTATTGTTTTATTTTTATTTTATACACTGTAGACCCTTATGACAAAACGTGTGTTAGTTTAATAAGGACAACTGTAAAATTATTTCTTACAAAAAAAAAATTTTAAAATTAATAAATGATACTATAAAAGTTTTTTTTGTAATTTAAAATTCTTATTTTAAAAATATCTTTACATTGAAAAAATTGTCAAAGTCCGTCCATCATAACTAGTCTAAAAAAACGTGAAATTGCATTTCTCTGAACAAATCTAATAGGAATTTAAATTGATAATTTGCGTTATGTTTTATGGAGCCAAGAATCGACATATCTATCAAATTTGACTAATTTTGAAAGCAGATGACGACGATAATATGCTCAGACTTGGACATAATCGCGGGTCTATTTCTTAGCCCCTTGCCGTTATGGAAAATTGATGAAAGGTTGCGTTTTGTTTGATTTTTCTGCGCCAGTCGAATTACAAATTGCCGGCAATTGAAATTTCGGTTTTATTACGTTATTTAACTGGGTGAAGCTGGGGAGATATTTTTAGTCCTTATTTTCTAATCTAGGTATTGGACATCTTTTAATGACAAATCAGTAATCACATAATATTATACAGACTATGGTAATTGAGTTGGCATTAACGTCGTGAAATAACATGATTAATGTGAATTAAAATAAAACACTATGTTATTTAACCATACTTGAATTTATTTAAGCCAAGCACTACGTATGTGTTTCGGAAAACAGAACTTTGAATCATATCAAAATGTAGTAAATAAACAAAATAAATGTATAGCAGAAAAAATGATACCAGGTAATAGATTAGCGGAGCTAATTAAATATAGTTTAAACTGGGGAAGGGGCATGTAACGGTACTTATATTGTGAGTAATGAATATTGTATCTTGTTTGAATCACAAATATTGATCAATGTTTTCTTTTCTGAATTTAATTTTTTTTTCAACTTCTAGGTTTTACAAATTAGTTCATTAAATGGCCAATAGAAAATTGGAATGAATAACATCTGATTTCATGTTCAAGCAAAATTAAATTGTTCGATTCCATTATATGAATTGGCGAAGTTCTGAGAAGGTTTATTGATGTGAGGGCTTGACGGTGTATTTTAATCTTATTTTAATAATTTCTAGCGTTTAGCCAATGTACCTTCTGGCTACAAATCGCCATAATTGCATTCTGGTAATTACCACTTCAATTATTAAGATTTTTTTTTTTTTTTTAATTTTTTTGATCCTTTTGATTTGAAGTGGTCTAAGTGGTTTTATTTAATTAATTTTGATTATATTAATGTTAATATAAAATCTAGGATGTTAGGTGTAAATTTCAGAAGTTATCAAGCTATTTAAAGAAACATTTGGTGTCATCTGCGAAAAATCATTTATCATTGATACACAGTCAATTTTTCAATTTTAAAAAGTCTCGTCATTGATGGTAAACGCTTCATATGCAAATGTATTATCATACATACTATAATAACCCCCTGATAACGTTAGGAATGCTGCTGTGTGTCCCGTCATAAAGTGCATATGCCAAATGAATTTCATATCCTATTCTCCCAAAAAAACTCTTGCGGTCTTTGTTCCTACCAGATTGTTATTGGACAACACTTTTTATGCAAGCGTTTTTTTTTTTACTTTAATAATTTGAAACAATAATCCTCAAAATTATTTTAAAATCGAGATGAATATTATTTAAATTCTCGATCGGTAACGAAAAAGCATTGTCATAACAACCATAATGTAAAATATATTCTTTTCTAAATAGGTTTTATAGAACAGTCACATTACAAAATGATTTTTATAGGATTTTCGAATATAATTGTCTAACATATATTCTTACAACAACAAAATCAGGAATCAATTTTTAAAACTGAAAACCGTAGTGAGGGCTTAAGAGTACTTAAAATGATGATTGGAAATGATAACTTTTGCAGAAGCAAGGGAAGAGTGTCAGGATTAACCGTGATTCGACTTCATCGTCTGCTACCCTTCGAAGAAATGGTAAGCTAGTGAAAAGGCATAAGCAAATAATATAAATCGTACATTTGGAAAACAAAACTTTCTTTATGGTTCATATATTTTGATGATTAAATACATTATTTCATTTCTAAGAAATATATAAAAAAATATTAAACCTATAGAAAAAAATTCAAGTGCGCCCTGATGTGTTAGGCAATAAGATAGCTTATGAAAGGTGACCAAGTAAAACATTATTGAGGCGCAAGGCAAATTAATTTATGCACATGAATAAAGAACAAGTACAGTTGATTAGTGGCAGAGAAACGTGCGTATATTAATTTGTTGACAACCGTATTTCAATTACTTACTGGAAGACACCTGAAGATGTCTCTTTTTATTTATTTGGTAATATATTTAACCCATAAATTTTAAACAACATTTTGAATGTGTAATATTGGCGGATTGGAAAATGTTGTAATACGTCAAGTGGCCACTTAACCCACCAATTACAGGTCATAAGCCCTGTAAACTACTAGATGAATTAAAATTCGGTTCAGAGAGTTTCTTTGTCTCTGTTGTTAGGTATCTAATAATATTTGACATTAACCCAGCATGGGTAAATCCAATTATCTGTCTACAAAAAAATATTTGTACAATGTATATCATTCATCATCATCATATATAATAAAGTTCCTGATATGTAACGTAGAGGGTGTGAGGCTTACCTGATTTGCTCATCAACCTCTAACGCTCACCTGCATAGCTCAATCAGTTAGCAAGAGACTCACGAAATTTATAAAAGTAAGCAAGGATTGAAATACCACAGAGTTCAGAATATAAATAAAACAAAGCTATAGAAATTCAATGTGTGTAATTAAAATATAAGTATGTTTACAAGGTTAAGAGATGATGTGTTAGGCACGGTAAGTATATAGGTTATGATTTTGACAAGATATAACAAAGATATATAATTGCAAATATAGGTTGAAAACTTAAGTAATGAATCCATCCATCGAATCATTCATACTGGAATTTACAAATAAAAAGTTCTACGTCGAAGATTAAAGAAAAAAAACAGTCTGCTAGTGTTGAGATGAACGAAGTGATTTTGAGGTTAAGAATTTAATTTTATGTAGAGGTGAAATTTTGAAGAGAGGTGAAGAATCCATGTATCGTCAGTGTGCAGTGTCCACATCAGGACCTGCACGAGGTGAAGCTTTGTTAATTAGTCCTTTGAGGCATCAAATTGTAAATATATCCTCACACGTGGTCCAGAATTTCACGCGTGAGAGATGACGGATATGGGATAATATCTGCGTTCTGTGATGTACCGGTCAGCGTGTGACACTCGGTAACTAGCTGATAACTAGACACGGATCAGTGTCTAGGCCATTTTTAATTTATAATATTCTAATATTATGTCAGGAGTATAGTATATATAAGGAGGGTATTAGATGAAAAAAAGTGACTAGAATGTAGTAACGTAGTTTTGATTCGGGGATTAGAATATTAAAAAGCTATCGCACTTACGATTAGTCTTCATTCCCAGGATTTTATGCCGTGTCGGCCTGAATAGAAAATAGCGAATTGCGCCGTTCGCCATGACAGTTATTTTTGCAAGAAGGGATCATAGATAAAAGTCTCAGCAGCGAGATTTCACTTACCATAGAGCAGATTCTTGGTAATGAAATAAGGTAGAATAACGGGGTCAAAAGTTAAATTGCTATTTTTTTTAAGTTAAAAAGGAAGTCAGGAATGTCATTCTTACGAGAGGCGTGAGAATAAACATGACACTTGAAAGTGGAGCATTCTGAAGATTCACGAAATTGGCGTCCAGGCAAGCGATTCGGTGAAATGTAAGAGTAAGCAAAAAGATACATCAAACTGTAGTTATCATCTTTTATTCAAACTAAAATTTCATTGCAGGACTTGGTTATTAAAACTTGATACCTACTAAGTTGAATTAATGTTCCGATCAACATAGAAATGTGCTAGTTGATATTCTTTCCATCTAGATGCTCCTACTTGTAAAATTTTGAATTTACAGTTGAAATGGCACAATATATGTAATGAGTCAAAATGCTTATACAGAAATTTTGATTTACCAGAAACCGACTTTAAATCATATTCATTTAAAGTGAGTCGAGTTACATTCATTAAAAATGCATAAAGTTTCACCGATAACCCGCGTTTTATAATCCAAGTTTTCGAGAAATTATTCATTGATTAAAAATGTAATAATTATATCATTGCACAAGTTAATACTAAATCATTTTAGTGGGTCCGAATACTTGTAAAAAACCACACTAGAAACATTTTTATCAATTTGGATATATTTATATTCTATTTTATGACATAAAAGTACGTCTAGCTATTCAGTTCCCGGAATATTTTGACGTCAATTATTAAATGTATTGTTGGCACTCACTAGTGTATTGTTTTCCATAATTATTATAAAACGAACATTGTTTTTAAACCAAAAATTTAAAAAAATGGATTCAATCGGTTCAGTGTTATACTAACTACTTTTGTCAGGGCTTAGTATAATTAAATTATCAAAACTTAAGTATGTGATAGAAAACAACGTTTTTATCTTATAAAATATATTGAATTTAATTCAAGTGAGTTTATATAAAACACATAAACGTTATTTTAGCTATTCTTCAGAAAGATGATTTTTAGTCAGAGAATTGATTTGAAAAATTGTTATAGATAATGCGCCCTGCCCCATTTCTATTATTTTTTTACAATGAACATTCAGACCTGCCCGTAAATGGGCTCATAGCTTTTATAAACAATCGAGCCATCGAGGTCAACAATGTTAGCATAACTAATTAGTTGTTCATTTAGAAGTTTTTTGCTCATGGATAAAACATACATTTCTGCATAGAGTTATTATTCAAATATAAATATGCGGATGAAGTGAATTTTTTTTAATTACAAAAATTCGATACTAAAATTTTGTCGGTCCTTGAATATTCAAAAATAGATGGAACTGGTTTGAATTTGGTACATAAAAAAAGTTATAGCAAAGTGTATTCGACTTCAAAAAGCACCGGTATCGGATTTAATGTTTGTACTTAAATTTAATATAAAGATTATTTCATCTTTTTCATATAATGAAAATCCTTTATGCGCCTTACATATGTTCCATAAGATAATCTGGTTACAATATGTATTATTTTCTCAAGTTGAGATTGATTCATAGGTATTGGAATTACGCTGACTATTCAAAAAAACATTTGTTTATATCTCAAACAAAATTTCTTAGTAATTTACATCACGTCACACATCCACGTCGTAAATTCATTTGCTTTTACTTTAATTTATTTCATGTTAGTCGTTAAAACATAAAAGGGTATATTGAAGTGAATATAAATGACGAGAAATGCATAATGTTCGACAGTGTTGCTCGCATTCGTGCGATAAATATTCTGTTTTAGGTAAGACCAGGTACGAACGGTTGCCATTAAGAGAAATAGCATTGATGCTTCCTGACAGTTTTTAAACGGAATATAGTCTACGGAAATTTCCTTACACTTCCCAGGGTTTTTGTACTTAAATCTAGTTGTTTTTCTCTGCTCAGTTAGTACTAAATAGTTCTTTTACAATATCATCATCATCATCATACCATATCCGCTCTCTTTTATTTTCAACTCCATGTCACTCCGGAATGAATTTATCTTTTGTAATATTTTAATAAATTTTCATTTGGTTATGGATTATTTTGATTTATTTCGTTTTATTTTAAAAACCTATTAATTAGATCATTGCAAATAATACGTAAAAAAATATGAATAGATCAAAAAATTTTCTTTTCTTATTTTTAATGGAGATGCACAAGAACGTCCTTTGAAAGTTTTATTTATTGACATTGGTACCAGAAAATAGATCCTTGTAAGTAGGACCGTTTTGCAAAGGAGGGATTTGGGTCCGACGCTTTTCAGGACATTTAAATAAGCGATGGTCACAATCCCTATCGTCCTCACATCTATATAGGGTAACAAACAGGGGTGAATTTGGATAAAGATCGATCCGAATCTTCTTGAAAGGATTGTTCACTCGCCATTATAATTTCAAATACGTTTGCTTTCGATTCACGTGAAAAAAGGTTATGTTTAAAGATCGTAATGAAAGCCTACAAAGTTAGTAGGTACGCCAAGTCTACTACTACTCATCATCATTATAGCATATCCGCTCCCTATGTATAGCATATGGATTTCACAAACTGCCTTCAAGCCAATCTATTGACATCGTTTTCGTGCATCAATCCGTGCATCGTCAATTTCGTGCATCCAAGGTTCACGTCCTAATGCAAACTTGTCCTGGACGTTAGTAAGCTGACCAGATGACCAACCAAAATAGAGAAAAAGATGCTCAATCTAATTCCCATGATAAAACATACAAAAAGACAGGCATTGTTGATGATTTTTTTAACATTATTTAACGTGGTTCCTAAACACAATAATAAATATGGAAAGCGGACCCTTCATCATGCAGTTCCTAGTATTTTTAATATGCTACCTAAGAATTTCTTGAATTGTGTCAAAATTAAAGATACGGTTAAAATTTTAAAGGAATGGCTGACAGAGGAGAGGTTTTTATAAATTAAGGCTGATTAATTATTGATTTGTGCTTTATTGATAAATATCTATAAGAAAAAAGAAGAAAGAATGTTAGAATGTATGTATGCACGTGCATATATGTACGTATGTGTATATTACAAAATATATTTTAAAAAATGTATTTTGTAAATTTTGTTGTTTTTATTGTTTTTCTTTTTGTTTAGTTTTGTTTTATTTTTATATACTGTAGACCCTTATGACAAAACTTGTGTTAGTTTTATAAGGACGACTGTAAAAATTATTTCTTACAATAAAAAAATTAAATGAAGTATTTTTTTGTAATTTAAAATTCTTATTTTATTACATTGAAAAAATATGTTAAAGTCTGTCCATCATACTTCTAAAAAAACGTGAAATACATTCTTCTGACCAAATCTAAAGGGAATTTAAATTGATACGAGCGTTATGTTTTATGGGCCAAGAATCTCATATCATCAAACGACTATTTGAAGCAGATGGACGACATAATATGCAGAGACTTGGGACCAAATCGAGGGTCTATTTCTTAGCCCCTTTCCGTTATGGAAAATTGATGAAAGGTTTCGTTTTGTTTGATTTTTTGCGCCAGTCGGAATACATTTGCCGGCAATTGAATTTCGTTTTGCACGTTATTAACTGGGTGATGCTGGGGAAATATTTTAGTCTTATTTTCTATCTAGGTATACATATTTTATGACAAATCAGTAACTACATAATATTATATTACTATTTATTGAGTTGGCATTAACGTTGTGGAATAACATGATTAAATTAATTAAATAAAACACTTTGTTATTTAGACCACTTGAATTTATTTAAGCAAGCACTACTATAGTTTCGGAAAACAGAACTTTCCATCATCAGGTGTAGTAATAAACTAAATATATGTATACAGAAAAAGGATACAGGTATGGGTGGGCGATCAATGTTTTTTTTCTGAATTTAAGTTTTTTTGAATTTCTAGGTTTTACAAATAGTTCATTTTTTGGCCTTTATTTGTGATGGGATGAAGCAATTGATTTCATGTTAAGCAAAAGAATGGTTCGATTCCATTATATGATTGGCGAATTCTGAGAAGGTATTAGATGTGAGGGCTTGACGGTGTTCTTTTAATCTTATTTTTAAGTTTCTAGCGGTTTAGCCAATGTACTTCTGGCTACAGTTTCCACATTGGATCTGGTAAATGCCACTTCTATTAAGAATTTTTTTTTATTTTTTTTTGAATTTTTTGATATTTTTTGATTTTCAAGCGGTCTAAGTGTTTTATTTAATTAATTTATATTATATTACCTTAAATAAAATCTATGGTTAGGTGGAAAGTTTCAAAAGTGATCAAGCTATTTAAAATAAAATTTGGTGTACGGCGAAAATCATTATCAGTTATACACAGTCAATTTTTCAATGTAAAAAGTCTCGTCATGATGGTAAACGCTTCAAAGCAAATAGTATTATCATACATACTATAATAACACCCAGATAACGTTAGAATTATGCTGTGTGTCCCGTCATAAATTGCATATCCAAGGTAAGATGAAACTAGATTAAAATTAATCGACATAAATAATTTATGTTTATTATTTAGTACATTGTTTTTTTTTATCTTGAATTTCATATCCTATCTCTCCCAAAAACTCTTGCGGGCTTTTTTCCTACCAGATTGTTTATAGACAACACTTTTTTATGCAGTTTTTTTTTCACTTTAATAATTTTTTGAAAAATCCTCAAAATTATTTTAAAATCGAGATAAATATTATTTAAATTCTCAATGGTACGAAAAAGACATTTATTAACAACCAAAATCGTAAAAATATACTCTTTGTAAATTAAAAATTCTAAATTTGTGTAAAACAAACTTGGCTCTATTGTACTAATCACGTAAATATTCAATTATGTTTAATACTACAATGTGTACAATGCCCTGACTCGACACGGACTATCTAGTGAGTCGGGGCCAGATCATTGGCATGGGTTTCTACTGATTGAGTCGCCATCCCATTATTGTGAATATATTATTGTAAAGTGTAATAATAAATAAATAAATAAATAAATAAAAGTTATAGGCAGTCACCACCATAAGAATGGTTTTTATAGGTATTTTCTAATATCCATTGTCTAACTTCTACAACAACAACAAAAATCAGGAATCTATCTTTAAAACTGAAAACGTAGTGAGGCGCTTAAAATTACTAAAAGTGAAGATGTATGATTGTGGAGGAAGCAAGGGAAGAGTGTCAGGACACCGTAATTCGATCATCTCTGCCTACCTTTTGAAAAAATGGTGTGATAGTGAGTTAATAATGCAAATAATATATAAATCGTACATTTGGAAAACCAAATTTACTTTATTCATATATTTTGATAATAAATACATTATTTTATTTCTAGAAATATATAAAAAAATATTGAAATACAGAAAAAATTCAAGTGCGCCTGATTATAGGCAATAAGACTAGCTTATGTGTGACCATTATAGTCATCACTAGGCGCAAGGAAAATTATTTATCATATCAATACGTACAAGTACATTATTAGTGGCAGAGAAACGTACGTATATTAATTTGTGTACATACCGAGTTCAATTACTTACTGGAAGACACCTGAAGATGTCTCTATAATTTATTTGGTAATATATTTAACCAGTAATTTTTTAACATCATTTTGAATGTGTAATGTTGGCGGATTGGGAAATGTTGTTATACGTCAAGTGGCCACTTAACCCAGCCAATGACAGGTCAGAAGCCCTGTAAACTCCTAGATAATTAAAATTCGGTTTCAGAGTTTCTTTGTCTCTGTTGGGGTATCAATAATATTTGACATTAACCCAGCATGGGCATAATCCAGTAATCTGTCTACAAAAACATATTTGTACAATGTATATCATCATCATCATCATACCATATCTGCTCCCTATGTGGAGCATATGGAATCCACAAACTGCCTCCAGGCCAAGCGATCGGTACAATGTATATGTACATTCAAACTGCTGTTATCATATTTTTATTCAAATTAAAATTTCATTGCAGACTTGTGTTATTAAACTTCATACCTAACTAAGTAAATACAGGAACATTTATCAACATAAAAATGTGTTAGTTCATATTTTTTATCTAGAGCTCCTACTTGTACCGATCCTACAGTTGAAATGGGCCCATTAAGATGAGGTAAAATTGCTTATTCAGTATTTTGATTTGCAGAAACCGTTTCTCTTCAGTTTGAAGTGAGTGGAGATACATTCATTAAAAATGCATAAAATTTCACCGATGAGACCGCGTTTTATAATCCAAGTTTTCGAAGAATTGTGAATATTAAAATTATTAATTTATCATTGCTCAATTATTACTAACATCATTTTGAGTGTGTCCGAATACTTGTAGAAAAAACCCTGATATTATTATCAATTGGGATATTTTATATTCTAATTTTTGACATAAAATGTCAAGCTACATTTCAAGATATTTTGACTTTAACTCAATGTTTGTAGCACTCACTTTGTAGTTTTCCATAATTATGAAATAAAACGCACATTGTTTTTAACCAAAAATTTAAAAAAACTTTCAATCGGTTTCAGTGTTACTACTACACTCGATTTTAGCTATTCAGAAATCCATTTGAGTAAGAGATTGATGTAAAATTGTATAGAATATGCGCCCTATTATTTTTTTAATGAAATTAAGTATCATGCCACAAATGGGCTCATAGCTATTTATAAAAATCGAGCCCTCGAGGTCAACATGTTAGAAAACTAATTAGTTTGTTCATTTAGAAGTTTTTTGCTAATGGATAAACTGGATTTTTCGAAAAGGTATACATATTTATATTTTGTGGTAAAGGGTTGTTTTCAATTAAGAAAATTTCGACATTAATGAAGGTCGGTTCTTGTTTATGGAAAATAATTGGGTCGGTTTGACTCTGCATGTTAAAAAATTAAAGCTATGTGTATTCTATTTTTAAGCCGGTTATGGATTTGCTGTTTTGTACGTAGGTTTTATGTGAGAGTATTTAAATCGTTATCATAATAAGAATTTCCCATATCTGCGCCTTACAGGGAATTCCATAATTTAAAAAAGGTTTAAGGTCCTTTGTTCCATTTCTAACATTGCTCGGCCCACACCACCTGTAACTAAAGCATTTTCGGTTAAATTAAAGACTGTTTTAGTTGTATTTTTTTACACATTTAAGGCTATTGTTATCTTTTTTTATACCTTTATATTAATACTGAGTAATAGAAAAAAAGCTATTTAAACAACAAACAAAACATTTTTTTAAGGATATTACTCACAGTTTCGACTTATACATACACTCGTATAATATTATGTCCAGGTGCGTACATAATCTGTATTATTTCAGGCCATTTATAATTACAAAAAAAGGAATTAATTCATTAAAAACATTAAAGTTCATTTACAGTAAGGACAGTGAGTACGTTGCTAAGACAAGACACCTTTTTACCGACCACAAAAATGAAATTACATAATATGCAAACATTTAAAACAAATTATATTTTTTTAAATCCCGCCACGTAAAATAGGCGCCTTCCATAGCGCAATGGCTAAGGCACTAGATTCACGATATGGAGATTCCGGGTTCGATTCCCGGTGAGAACAAAAAAAAATAAAAAAGGGATTTTTCTTAAGTCTGGGTGTTTGTGACGTTGTTCCCTTCTGTAATTGGGCCTCTTAGCCAGTTAAAGAGGCTAAGCAAATATTAAAAAAAAAAAAATGTTTTTTAAAATGAGGTTCTCTATAAACTCAATGTACGCTGCACACTGCTTGTAAAAATTTATATTTACTTACTGCACAGTATTAATTTAATTTTTAATAAAAACTGTAATTGTTTGATATCAGACAGGATATTAAAAACTGTATACTGTTGAAGTGAGTACTCCCAGTAACTGTGCAATAAGATCTTCGTTACGTATTTTAAAATAACAGCGTCTAAATTTACTGGTATTAAATTTTACTTTTTGCTTTAAATATGCAAAGCTAACAATCCGGGATTTTGTGGAAAATAATATCTTGACGGAAAATTTGCATAAGGAAAAAACTTTAAAAAATGCTCTTGCAGTCGAGTTATTAATAGGGTTCTTCCAGATAGCATGAATATCCTTAAAAACGTTATAAATATTTTTAAGTTTATTTTTATAATTCTAACGATATAAAACACACAATGATCAAAAATGTTGTTTTCATTTATAAATTTATGTTTCAAAAACACGAAATTACGAGTGACTTTTAACGCCCGTTATAAGCTAATGACGTCATACCCGAAATTCATTACGAAGTGAGCGCCCATATTGATGTGACGTCACACCGCATGCGCGCCAAATGGAGGATTTTGCGAACGATTTGAAAAAGCACTATTTCGACCCGCGCTAGAAAATTCATATGACATCGTAAAAATTTTAAAAAAATTCCCTTGATATTGTTTTTTTTCAATCAATTTTTTTTAAATAAAAAATAAAAAATCGGAATGAACCCAATTGAAGAAAGTATACGAATTTTCAACAGTAAAAAAGACTAACGATTTTAATTAAATTAACATAAATCCTGAGTGTGCCCGAATGTAGGTAGAAGTCAAGAAGGGTTGAATAACACATGGTACGATCAAGTACAGGTACCTACTTGAAAGTAGACACGTGAAATATAGATTGAAAATTGACGTGCGTACATCAGAATTTGTATGAATGTGGGTCAAGCGAATGTGCCAGGACCACATGGAGTGACGTTTTACCCTCTCTGCCAACTCCTTCTAGGAAACGGTGAGATGGTTATTTAGTTAATTTCAAATTTTGCGAAGAAAATTTCTTTTATTTAAAAAATAGTCAAAGTTTACGAGTATTTTGAGATATTTATTTTCTATGTATTGGTTTAAACGTAATCAGTTAATAAATCAATATATTCTTTAAAAATAATTTTAATCAGCTTCGCAAAGAATATATTTTGTGATGCGAAATTACTTGAGCAACTTTATTTTCTTCAATAAAAAAGAGTTTTTGGTCAAAAATTTTACATCGATTACATTATTTACGTTATATAAACATTCTAAGTATAGAAAGCTTATTACTCTTTTCCATTTAATTTCGTGCTTACTTTAATGAATATAATTATTTTTAAAAAAACGCCACTATGGTAAAGAAAATATATTTTTTAATTTTTTATAATACCTACAAGGTTTTTATATTGGCCCTCTTTGGGTGTCAGTACGCTGAGGACTAATTTTACGATTGTTTTTTTTTCACTATTTATTTGATTACTTCGAAATATAAAAATTATTTTAATGAAAAGAAAATTCATTTCGCTGTGTTCTAGCTTTGCTATGCTTTGCTGATCGTTACAGAAATATCAGATAATACCCCAACTGTGAATATAATTGAAAAACAAAATGGTGGACAACAACGGGAGCAGAAAGTAGATGAAAAAATATTAATGAAGAGAGAATGGGCGAAACGTCCGAGTTGATGAGGCGAAGCAGAAGATTTTTGGTGGTTGAAATCAAACATGGCCATCTCAAATAGACGAGACCTCAAAAAATTTAATTTAAAAATAGTTTTTGAATTTATTATGAAAACATCGACGTTATTTCTGAGGGCATCATATAAATATATTGTGTTTTAAAAACAAAATTTCGAGTTTTTTAAGTCACAAAACTTTGAAAAATTAATCACAAGTACTACTATTACTCTCCCTTGTCCGCACCCAACGGTGCATAGGGCACTGCTCTGTACTATATCAAGGTAGGTAAGTTTTTATTTATTCGTAGAAAACAGATAGAGTGATTTAAAAAAAAAATGGTTAACGATTTTTAGAAAGAAATATCGCCTATCACTCGATTTTGTCACGTTTTTATTATTTTTAAAAGGCAGCAGAAAATAAAACAATCAGTAATTTAAAAGAACATTTTCTTCTAGGATAAATGCGAGCCAGCTTATTTTTCTAAATCCGTTTTTGTTTTTTGCGCGTCCTTGGTCTCATGCAATGCCTAAGTAAAGGACAATAGACCATTTATTTCGAGCCTCAGTACTCCTTTAAAACAGATTTTTTTTAAATCCTTTTTATGAATTTAATTACTTTTTAAATCATTATAATTAAATAAGTAATATAAATACTAACAAAGTAAAAGTATATTTTTTACACAGACATTTTTTTATTATTTAACCACCTCAACAGGCCAGGAGGCTCAATTACAGAGGGGAACAACGTCACAAACACCCAGGCTTGAGAAAAAACTCTTTTAATTGTTGTGTTCTCACCGGGAATCGAACTTGGAACCTCCGTAACGCGAGTCCAGCGTCTTAGCCATGATATTAAAGTACCTACCTAATTTATTTTATTGAGTAAGAAATGTTTAAACACTGTTTTTACTTTGAAGATAACCTTTACTTTTTGCAGGAAATTGGGATACTGCAACGGCTTATACAATATACAAATAAAAATTTGCAAACGATAACTAAAGTCTGAGACGGGAATCAAGTTTTTTTCAATTCATGCAGATATTATGTATTTTTTTTAAACGCGTTGCGTTGGTGGCTTGAAACTGTAGACTACCTACATAATGCTCCACAGTGTCTGAAAAATAAAAAATAAAGACGAAGGACTTTGTTTTGTTTTATTTCAAAAACACAATAAACAAATATCAAAGAATTTTCGTAATGGCTATGACCACTTTTGAATTTTTGTGTCACGTTTTTTTCATTATACACTGCTAAGGAAGTCATCACACTATTTATTATTCTGGAAGCATCTACGTGGAACAAAGGTCAGTATTAATTAATTTGTAAGAAACATGGCTTTATTAGTTTTAATAGATTTTTTATACCAAGAAGTCTTTGTTTCTTAAAGTCCTAACATTAAACTTTCAGAAGAATGGAATTACTAATTACCAAATTTGTGTTTAATTCTAAAGTCACCCAAAAAACTTTGTACTTATAAGGAAAAATTAGACATTTGTATTCTTAGCGAACAGTTGAAACCTTCGCACACCTTCGCATTTTAATTATTTGTGTCGCATAATATAAAAACTGTTAAATATATTTTAAAAATTCATACATTACGTGTTAGCAGGGATACATAACCAATAAATATCTACAAGTCATCGAAAGGGTCGTGAGCTTCAAATACCTGGGAGCGTACATGACAGAAAACGGCAGAGTTCAGAAAGAACTGGGAGTGCGGCTTGGAGTAGCAGGCGGCGCATTTAACAGTATGAAAGCTGTCTGGAGATCGGATATTTACTCGGTTAAAACAAAATGCCGCCTTTATAACTCCTGCATCTCACCCGTTCTTCTCTATGGCTGCGAATCGTGGCACCTAACTAGGGCCCAAGACAGCAGAATACTAAGTTTTGAGAATAGGTGTCTTAGAAGAATTGTAGGTGTGCGGTAGTTTGACTTTGTAAGGAACACAGAGGTGAGGCAACGGACACAGCAACCCTTGGTATCTACTGTCATCCGGCGAAGGCGTTTCGGCTGGCTAGGCCATATACTACGTATGCCTCCCAAGAGCCTTAACCATGCTTGCCTATTTTACAAGGCATTAGGTTCTCGGCGTCCCGGTCGTCCACTGTTCAATTCGTCGGCAGTTTGCGTCAGAGCTGCGGGACGTGGACTTGACTTGGGAGGATGCGCGGGAGCTGGCGGCCGATCGCTTGGCCTGGAGGCAGTTTGTGGATTCCATATGCTCCACATAGGGAGCGGATATGGTATAATGAATGAATGAAATATCTACATGTAGACACAGGTCGATACGAGGTCAATATAAGCATTTATCGACCATATATATTTTGTACTCAATTTTTTTTTAAATCGTCGATAATCGGCAGTTTGCATTAGAACAGCGGGTCGTGGCCTGTCTCAGGAAGAAGAGGGTGCGAGATTAACGTCCGATCGCTTGACTTGGAGGTGATTGTGGAATCCTCCACATGGTGAGCAATTATGAAAACGACGTTCAAAAATATGATTATTGAACTTTTATAAGTCATTTGAATATAATTGCATGAATTTGTAATTATTCGAAACTCCTTGAAATGGATAATCCCGAAATTGCTAGCGTAATGCACCCAAAACACTTAGAATTTCAAATTAAACATCCGATTTGCATAGCAGTGCACTTTTCATGCAAACGATAAAGCAGTAAAGACAGAAAGCGGGTGTACTCATCTGACGTAATTCCTTCAGCAGTTTACAGAGCGAGACACCAGATATAAGTATTATCATTTCTAACGAGACTAGTTCGTTATGTTCAGCTTTGAGCGGGACGAGATGTTTTGCCCAACTAAATTATTTATGAACCTGTGACCAAGTAGATTCAATGCAACTCCATTACGCTGCGCTTACACGAGACAATTGGTAGGCGCAATTAGTTATCTTTCCACAAGACAAAAACTATATTTATATTAGATATTATTGATATCCCAACAGAGACAGAGAAACTCTGGAAGCGAATGTGGGTTATCTAGGCGTTTACAGGACCTGTCATTGGCTGGGTTAAGTGGCCACTTGATGTACTACACACATTCCCCATTTCGCCCATCATCTGATAACCATAAATATGACAAGTTTTGGAACTGATATAATATATTGAACTCGTCTACGTCATTCCGCATGGCCGAAATTTTCTATGCTGGTGTCATCTGTTGAGAAGATTGTTAAGCATTTTTTGGCAATCATCTTTATTAGTGTAGGTAAGGCTCTACTGAACTTTATTACTTACTAGAAGACGCCTGAATTTTTCTATGCTGGTGTCATCTGTTTGAGAAGATTGTTAAGCATTCAACACTTAACCCAGCCAATGACAGGTCATAAGCCCTGTAAACGCCTAGGTAACCCACATTCGCTTCCAGAGTTTCTCTGTCTCTATTGGGATATCAATAATATCTGATATCAGCCCAGCATGGGTATAATCCAGTAATTTGTCTACAAGTATTTGTATACATTCAAAATGTTGTTATTATTTATATTTTTTAATAAGCACATATTTCCATTACACTCCAGCGAAAAAACTTAATGTAAACAGCTTAGGAGTATCTTCAATTTGGCGCTACCAAAAATGCATGGTATAGCAGCTACCAAGAGATGGAGAAACTGGCGGGGGCCAGAACCGGATGGAAGAATCGGATGCTTGCAGACAGATCAGAAAACGGCCTACGGACTTGGCCGGCAATGCACCAATGTTAGTGGGAAGAGGGAAGATTTTTGGAAACGTTCAAAGAGTGTTATTATATTATAAATAAATATACATTTTTTTTTAAAACTACAGTTCACGCCATTGCATTGCTTGCGCCAAATGAGTAAATATTATTTTATTTTATTTTATTAAAATAAACGGCACTCAGTGCCTTTTACATATGAAATATTTACAGCAAATACGCGAAATCATAATATACATAAAAAATGTTAAAATAATCCAGCATCAAATAAACATGGCATTAAAACATTAAACTTTAGAGCCCAAATTGTATGCACACTAATCGATACATTCGGCCTTGAAATAATTTAGAAGTGCCAACTTGTAGGCATTAAAATTGACATCGAATGTATCGCCAGTATGCATAAACTTATTGCCTAGATTGTGGAGTCTATTAATGACATAATTGCACCCATATGCTGTAGATGTGTTATTGGCGCAGTATTGAAGGGTTTAACGAGTATTTCTAGACGGCACATTAAAATTAATAAGTGACAGAACTTCAGGGGTATCAAACATTGAATGAATAATTTTGTATAAATTTAATAAGTCATAAATAATTCTCCTGATATTAATAAATATATGAGTGAATATTATAATTAAACATTTATTAACAAGGTGTTAGTTGATAAGCAAAAGAAATTACATTATCCGCTTTCTCTGAAGCATGAGCAAGTGAATTCCACCTGTCTTTCCAACGCATTTTCACGTCTCAAAAAATATAGTAAAACAATGCTTATTGAGCAGCAATTTTCATGAAAAAGTGAAAATCTTTTCAATACCATTGCCTTCTACGTGAAATCCTAAATTTCACTCCCTCGGGTTGACACAGGACAATAAATATTCCCAACCACGTCCAAATAAATTCTGAAACAGGTGATGCTAAGTAAGGTTGGTTGGAGAATTGGACAGAAGGCTCTCAGAGACAAAGAATAAAAGTTACGCGACACGCAACCAGGGGGATGCAAAACGATAACACGAGAAGCAGGGTCGTCAACTGTCCCGTATTTACCAGGACTGTCCCCGAATTGTATTAGTTGCCTTTTTATCTTCCCCTTATTAGTAAAATACACCAAAAATATTCGTTTTAGTTACGCGCACTTTCGTGCATGACTTTCGCGAATATTGTGGAAACCGTTACCACTATCTTAAAAAATCGATAAATATGTCATGATTTAATCTATCTTTCATTTGTTTTCAATAAAAAAAATTGAATTAAACCATTGCTTAAATATTTTTTTTAAACGTTTTTTGAGTTTTTCATGAACAATGAAAGCCATACCCTTTCGCTAAATATCCACAATCAGTGTCGTTTTGATATATTCTAGTTAGATTCGTCTAGACTCTAGAGTAAGCGTAGCGTCACCCATTACTTTCTATGACTGAAATCTTTGTGTCTCTAATAATTGTCTGAATTTTTGGCAACCCTAAGGTCGGCTGAAACCTTTGCAAAAGGTTTCACAAAGTGTGATGACGTATACGTGTTACTCTTTTACGGAGTTAGTCCCAAACGTGAGAACTAAATGTGAAATGGAATTGTATGCGTATCCTTAAATTTAAGTTTCTCTTAGCCAACTTTAAAGCTTAGATGATGGAAGCTTTTTAAAACGCTGCACTGTGACGCTTAGTTCAAAACGTGCTGGCGAACTTCTAAAATTAAAGAGTACAATTTTTAAAAAATATACTGAAAAGGTACCACGGAGTTTACTTGTTAACTTTTTTCGCTCCCTAATCGGGGCATATGGAGTCCACGTTAGCTGTTCTATTATTTCGTAATATTTTTTCAATTGTAATATTTTATGATATTTTTTTATAATTTATTTATTTTATAAGTAGGATACAAATCACTTTTTGACGTCATTATTATAAAAACAAAAAGATTACAATATTCAAAAAATATCACAACATTAAAATAAAAATAACATAACAAAACTTTACAATTATAAATTAACACGTCCAAGGATTTGGATCTTCAAAATAGTCACCTATCTGGTAATAGGCCTTCAGACATAATTTATTTTTAACAATTTATTTTTATTTTTATGCATAATGCCTGTTATACAAGCGTGTACATTGCCCTATAAACGACTTACTGACCCTTTGCAGTCTTCTGTAAATTTGTTTTTATTTCGCGTGTTCCTATCATGCTTGTCGCTATTTTTTAGGAACAAATCCTTGTTTTTATGAACAAACATTAAATTTTCATAAATAAATTGAGAGGTGAATGTTAAAAATTTTATTTCTTTAAATTATATGATATCGTGGGGTTACTGCCAAAAGTTGGTAAGTCCATAAAACATGTTATGGAGTAATCGCAATTTTAAAGTTTGACATTCTCTCTAAAATCAGACGAAATGATAAAAACTTCGTACTATTTTTTTTCAAATAATTTGAAGTATAATGAATATATTAAAAAAACAACTGTTGTAATAAATGACACAAAATCAATATAATGTACTATTTTGCAAAGCAAGGTTGTACTTTCCGAATTGAAAGTGCAGTTACAAACTTTTAGCTGTACATTTTTTTACTTGAAGTACTATCAATTGAACACAAAGAAATTGATAAGTGATATTACAATGTTTTGGTTGTAATGATCCATTTAATTTGGTCAATTTAATGTCAGGATTAATACTGTAAGTGTTCTTACAATATTTCAGCTGTAAACATTTAATTTTAAAATGCAAGCAAATTAAATGGGAAAAAAATGGTTAGTGATATTACAATGTTTTGGCAGTAACGATACATGCCAATTTTGGCTTGTTCATTGGCTGAGAAAATTTTGTTAGTGTTTTTACAAACTTTTTCTTGTTTGATAATAGAAAAACTGGACTTACGATATTTTCTTGATAAAAACATAAGCTGTAAAGCTGCTTTACTGAGATCGGAGGAGCTACAAACTTTTTCCGGGCATAGATATTTCACGTTAAGACACTCAATTCATCGCTAACTCAATGTACCTAAAATGTGGACCTACCAACTTTTGGCAGCAACCCCACGATATATACTTCACACCTCGTTTACACGCACATTACTACAGCACGATTTTTGTGGAGCACTGTCATATTTGTACTTAATTGTTAAAAAAATTTGAAATAGTTTTTATGAGTACCTACAAGTTTTTTTTCTAAATAAACCACTTTTATTTACATAAATATTACTCGTGTATAGTATAAAATGTTTACGAATTCAGCACGATTTGAGAATTAAGACAACTTAACAGGTTACAAGGTTAAGCTTTGTGGTATTTTTTTTGCATTCAAACACCCATTGTCACAGTAAAATCCATTAAACTGACCCATCTCCACTTCGCAAGTCTTGAATATCCAGAGGACATATTTTGTAGCGAGAAAATTCCCGCCTTTTTGCTCCCGCGAGTGCCGACTTCCGGCCCGGTACGAGCAAGCTTCCGAAACCAAACGTGTTCTGAATATCGAACACCTGAGCATGTCAGACGACTTTTCGCAATCCTCAATGTGTTACGAAACTGTCGGAGGGACCGCTCTGAATAAATACGGGCTGAAAGATGTATATAGGATATAGGCCATGGTTTTGTATGCTAAGAGAATCTTGGAAAATCATTCGTACCTCTGCGCGAGATTAAGACGGCCGTTTGACATTTTTGATTAATTTAAATTCAAGACGAAAAATTTTTTTTTTTACATGTTCGGAAAAACGTAGAAGCTGAGTTAATTGACTAAAATACAAAACTAGGTTTTTTTTTAATATTTAACAGTCAATAAATTTTCTGAATATTTCTTTCATATTATTATATTTGTATGTTTACTTAATCTTATTCAAATAAAGTACTCATTTCACTGTAGATATTTTTTATAATTTTTTATGATTTTTTCAATCTTTACTATTCATTTTTTTCTTTCGACTGTTTACTTTTTAATTTCTGCTCTTTGATTCTTTAAATTTGTAGTAGGTGGTTAGTGTTTTAAAATTGTTTTAATGATTGTATTTAAAGCTGCCGATAAATTGTTGAGGTCTATTGTATGTATTACGTAATTTGTATTTTTAATACACATATTGAAAGAGAAAAAAAAGAGTACCACTAACTTAACTCACCACGCTCACTATGTTGAGCATATTAATGTTTAAAAAGCTACAATATTGTCTTAGATTAGATTATGTAGACGCCAGTTATCCCGTGTCTTCCCAAATCAGACTTACGGATATTGATCAATATATATATGTATTCTTACTCATATCATATTCAATCTTGCATATTCTAAGTTATAAATATATTATAACTAAAATATAGGTCAATATCAAATATTGGTTGCCAGGACCGCCACTGTACCGGAGTATCTATATTTTCTATATTATATATTACAGCTTAAAGATTTTGGACCATCTGTAATACAGTTCTTAAATTGACAAGCCTTCACTACCTTAAACTAAATATTTTTTTTAGTTTACAAGACCAGAATTTATTTTTTCTCTCGCTTAAAACATAAATAAATTTTATTTAACAGCCTCCACTCGTTTGAGAGTGATTTTTTAATAACTCTTAACTAACAATAAAATAACACATTTTTAATAATAATAAAAATGCATTGAATCAGGAGTGCTTCAGTTTGAGGTAATGAAATTAACTTGCCACATGCTTTTACCGAAAATATATAAATAAAATGATTTTGCTCATCGAAAAATGTTTACTTTTCGATGATATTGCTGCTATCATTTTAGTTTTCCGTACACCTATAAAAACGAATATTATCTACTACCAAAAAACTACTAAAACAATTCAATCTGGATCAGGTACAAATCAGAATAAAAAAAGTATGGCTGACGGATAAGATAGGTAATATTTTATGAGTTTAACAAAATAAAAATACCGTTTTAACGTAGGTTCGATTTTTCCGGAACAAAAGTTGCTCTCAATTGTGTATATGAAATAGCTAAGACCACGAGGATTCTGCTGTAAGCTGGGATATTGTGAACAATGTTTGGTATTATATTGGATTTTTTCGATAAGCTTTGCAAAAACACTTTCAGGTCCCGAATTTATGATTTAAATGATAATTTTGCAACTTAATTTTCGTTATTTTTCCAACATAGAATTCGGAAATGTTATCAAAGACCACAAGAAACTAGTTTCAAATATTTATTTAAAAATCAAATATTCTCCTTAAACAACGTCTCTCTAAACTTGAATAAAAGTTAACATTTAATCGCCACCTTAGTTCTTGTATGTTCAATAAACCATTTCATAAATTTTGCAGAAGACGTTTTATTTTTACAGGGTGAATCCTAAATGATGCGCGATTTCGGTAATATTGATTTGCATACATTATGTCATGATATATACGAGACAAAATTATCTATATCGCGAATCATTAAGGATCTATATGTAAAAACAAAAATAAAGCGTCTCCTGAAATATTTACGAAATGGTTGATTGAACATTTAAGTACTAGGGCAGCGATTGTTTGAAAATAGTATTTAAATTTTTATTTTAATGGTTTTTGGAAAAAAATTCTCTTCTGACTTGTATATAATGTAATCTATGTTGATAAAATATTATCCAAATACTATTTCATATAAAATGTATCTTTTTTGTTCGTGCCTTCTAGACTCTAGAGGACAAAAAAATGCAGTTTGTTAAGTATTGTAAGTAATTTTTCAAATGGTTTAATATATATTTTACCCGATCATAAAAATTTACTATATATTCACTAAGGGTACAGAAAACAGAAAACCTATTTTGTATTTAGTTTATTTGTTATGAGAAAATGTCCAAAACATAAAACAATAATTATTATTGACATAATATATCTTTAATAGAGGTTTGAAGATGTTATATCCCACATAATATTGTTCTTCGTTATTTTATTGGTATCTTATTTTGCAGATGTGATAACAAAACGTGAACTTAGGTTAGATATGTTGAGGAAAATACTTTGCTTTCTGATCTTGTTTTTCTCTGTGATACTTTGAGGATCCTATTTCAGAAAGAAAACTGAACTTTTTCTACAGACAATAAAAGCAAATATAGAATTCGATCTTTTTGTAATGTAATTGAAGAAATATCATAGCTTTGCAAACCGAATATGAAAATAATGTTAACATAGGAAGAAGCACAGGTAAAAAAGTAATTAGGAAATGTCTTGAATTTCTTTTTTTAAAGAGCGTTTTACTAAAATTTGTTTTTTTTGTGTTTTGGTTTGTGAAAACATAAGATTAATGCTTCTTAGAAATGAATATTATACAATAAATTGACTTACTCTTTTTGTTCACAAAAAAAACAAAATAATAACATTTAGGTTAAAACGTTTTTAGATTTTTTTTAAACTGCGAAACAAAGGAAAGACCAGGTTCAACATTTTTTTGGGAATGAAAAAAGTAGAGTTATAGACATATAAATACAAGAACGTGTGTAAAAATTAAGAAAAAGCAATATTTACAAATAAAAATTTCACATAATTTTTCACTATTTATTAAGAATCGGTTTTTGACTGGATTATCCGTTTACTTGAGAATGTTTATATAAAAAAAATAAAACTAGATCGTGCATTTTTTAAACTTATCATTGTTACTATGTATGTATGTAGAGCATAAACTGTAGGTAAATGTGCCGACTTAAGACAAATAAATATATATCTATCAAGTCGGGTCACGATAAATATAAACTATTCATACTGTAACCACAAATGTATAAATAAATAAATAATAGTTATTTCAGAGACTGTAACAATTCACCAAGATAACTTATTAAAAATTATGGGCTAATTTTCAATGAATTATTAAACATCTGAATCTGAAGTATTTTGGTGTTTTATTATCTCTGGTTATTTTTCAAGGAGCCACAAAATTGACAGATTTTAAAATGAAATTTTTGTTAACTTACATAAATATGTACAAATTACTTACAGCTACCAATCAGTTCTACTTCCGCCATACCTAATTTTAACGATTACATCCTTTGAAAATGTAAATTACATCACATATCATACAGAACTAAAACGGAATTCTTGTAAGGGAATCGTAAAACGCTTTGCAATTCGCTATACGAATATTTCCATACACCTTATTTGAATC